>APFE031587549.1:35057-98642 GCA_000404065.3 Pinus taeda | reverse complement strand
GAGTGGTAATTCTGACCAATGAATTACAAGATATGGTTGGATTCATTTCTTCTTTCTCGATGTGATCTTTCACTTCTTGCACCTTTTTCTTCTTGATATGTCTTTCTATCTTGAGAGTTTGAGGAGTGGTAATTCTTGCCATGCTTTACAAGATATGGTATGATTCATTTCTTCTTTCTCTGGGGTTGGGTCCTGGCATATATCCTCTTCTTTTGATGTTTCTTGATCCTTTTCTTCCTCCTCTTCATACTCTATGTAAAATAATTTCTTCTCAGCACACTTATGACCTTTAGTGCTTTTGCTATCACAATTGTAACAAAGCCCTTTTTCTCTTTTTTCTTCCAATTGTTGTGGTGTAACCCTTGTAGGTTGTGGAAGGCTGGGAGAAACAACACTTTCATCTTTATAGTTGTGAGGGGTATGCTTCCTGGTTTCCATAATTTTGCTTTCCACTATGTCACAAATCCCTTTTACTCTTTCCAACTTTTGTGGTGTTGCTCTAAAGAAGGTGTTGCTCTTTGTATCCTCATAATGTGCTATCATTTCCTCCGTGAAAATTGACCACGTAACAAGTCTTTTACGAGAACAAAGCCCTTTATACCATAAAAATTGATCCAGTTCTAAATATGAAGATGCAATACATACCTTTTGTAACAGTTGTACACCATGTAGATCCAAATATTGCTCCATCTGACGTATCCAATTTACCGGATCCTTGCCATCAAACTTCCTCATCTTGCTTTTTCTTGATTTTAGGAGCACGATCTTGAAATGACTGTAACTCTGTATTTTCAAATCTTTAAGTTCTAAAATTGCAACCTGTGGTAGCCCTCTGTGTCCTCTTTCCAATGCCACCAGTCTGACCCCAATTGGATTCTCCAATGAAGAGTTATGTCAAATCTCCCACAGTGACCTGATTATAGACTAATTCAATAGAGCGAACTTGTACGACGTGCCAAGTGTCCCTGTTTTGACCTTTGTCCCTGAAAAACATATACAAAAAACCACAGTCCATCCTCTTTCTATACCTTCTTACGAAATTTCAATCTGATGCTCAGAGAGAAAGTTATGAAGATTTTCCCCAGGTCACCTGTTTTGAATGTAATTCAGGAGTCTGCAAAAGGACCAACTTCCTCGGATCATATATCCACGAATATGGCGCAAACAACTCTGAAATTCGGACCCGAGATTTAGCGCGATGTCTTCTCAAATGGGTTTTTTTTTCGACTTCTGAAATGTTGCAGAAAAAAATTTATAGTGAGAATGCCATGATGACCTGTTTGGAGCAGCGAAACCCTAGAATCCAAAGCTCTGATACCAAATGTTATGAAACCAGCTCAAGAAAAGATAGAAAAGATAGATCAACGACTTAGAATTCAGCCTCTTCGAGGGGGAAACCTCCTTTACATTACATAAATGAACAATTCTTGGATGATACAAATGAAAAGACTCCTTTCTATATATAGGAGTCTAAGGGGTCATAACATAATCAAAGCCGACATAACAATAATAATGTAAGGGCACAATAATAACAATAATGGGCTTCTATGGGGCACAATAGTAACAATATGGGCACTACGTGGGTACATAAATATAATAAGTGAGTTGTACTAATAACAATAAGGGGTTACACTAGTAGTATAGGGGCCTAACAGATTTGGTATAGGAGGAAATAAGGCGAAATACCAGAAATAGGACTTCATCCAAGGGCGAGAATGAAGAAAATTTTGCATTGGTTGGAAAGGGAAATAAAGGAAAAGGGAAGAAATATAAAACCAAACTAGAATCCAGCTAAGGGGGCAAGAAGAAAGATTTGACCAAAATTAAATGCTTCCATTGTCATGAATTCGGCACTATGCCATGAAGTGTCCACACAAAAAGGCAAGCATGAATACCTATGTAGGAGTAGCAGGTGAAGCCTTGGCTTCGTTGTTTAAGTTTCACTTTACCCTTATCACATGCATAACTAGCACAATGATGGGGAGCATGTGGTACTTGGACTTAGGTGCCTCATTTGACATGACAGGGTGTAGAGACTCTTTTAGTGACTTGGAGGAGAAATATCTCCAGATTCACATCAATCTAGGGGATGAAGGAAGGTACAATGTGACTATGGTTTGTATAGTCATCTTTCAAAGGGATATGGGCTCCCCTCTCAGGCTCAAGGATGTCATGTTCACTCCAGTCCTAAAGAAAAATCTCATCTTTGTTGCAGTTTTGAAAGACTGTGGTTATGATGTGATCTTCAACAAAGGAAAATAATTATTGAGATACAAAGTCACGAAACAGGTGAAGCAGATCAAGGTTCATGTGAAGACCCTTTATAACCTAAATGTGGAAGATTGTGTTGCAATAATCATTAAGACGGAGAAAGGGCAAGGCCATGATGTCGGTGAACTTTGGCACATAAGAATTAGCCATTTGTATCATGGCACCTTGAATATTATGCAACAAATAACCATTGGCCTCCCCAAAGGAGCACTTGAGCAACAATATGTATGCAAAGGATGTGCCTTATGGAAGTACGCAAAATCCACATTCCATGATCGGGATAGAAAAGCACATGAAGTCTTGGAAAGGATCCACTTCTATATATGTGGACCTTTCTCAACAACCTCCGCTTCCAACCACAAATATTTTGTCAATTTTTATTAATCACTTCTCATTGAAGTGTTGGGTCTTCTTCATGTGGAAGAAGATGATACATTCTTCAAGTTTGTATAATTTAAGGGACTTGTTAAGAAATACATTGATAATAAGTTGAAGGCTCTTCGAAGCTATAATGGAGGTGAGTACGTGTTGAATGAATTCAAAATTTTCTATGTGATAGAAGGAATCCGACGAGAGTTGACAACACCCCAAAACCCATAGCGGAATGGGGTGGATGAGAGACAGAACCATAGCATTATGGGATTTGTGAAGGTTATGTTGCATGACCAAGGCCTACCTATGAATTTGTGGGCTGAAGCATGCAACACAAAAGTCTATTTTCATAACTTGAGTCATCATCATATTATAGGCATTATTACACCAAAGGAGGATTTCTCGAGGAGAAAGTCGGATGTGTTGCACTTCAAGATTTTTGGAGCCTCTATTTACTACCATGTCTTTAAAGAATCTAGGAAGAAGCTTGAGCCAACAATGGAATTGGGGGTATTTTTTGGTTACACAGAAGCTCCTTACAACTACTGTGTGTACTTACCATCCTTCAGAATGAAAGTTGTGTGAAGTGATGTAAAGTTTGATGATGAGAAAGCGATGAGATGCTCTCTTGAGAGGGAGCTTCAGATCCTACCAGAAGAGGATATTTTAGCTCCAAAGGAGGAGTCTCAGGAAGTTGTGGAGTAGCCACAAGTAGAGGAGGAATGAGTGGAAACATCCACTCAAACATAACCATCCAAATAATGCAAGAAAAGGACCAGGGAAGCTAATAGACTTGTGTTGGATGTGAGGGAGAATGTGGGAGCTTCTTCAAATTTGCACAAGTAAAGAAGGTCACCTGATTGGCACATTGGCTACATGGATCTAATGATTGAGCTTATAGAGACTTAGCCATCCTCTTTCGATGAAGCAGTAGAGAAACCTGTATGAGTTGATGCAATGGCAAAGGAATATGAATCCATTGTAAAGAATAGTGTTTGAGAAGTGGTCCTGTTGAAGCCCCGAAAATAGAGTCTACAACAAGGGGGATACCCGCCCGGTCCGGACCTTGGTTGGCAGCTCCTTATCCGTTTGGTATAGCGGGTCCGACTGGGGATATGGGACCAGTTTCCCAATTTATGAGTGTGTGTGTAGAATTTGATGTTTCTGATCTAATGGTTCCTAATTAAGATATTAATGCTATGCTATTGTATTCTAATAAGCAGAAAACGTCTAAGTCTATACTAACCCGGGGTGTGATTCTTCTATTATGCGATCTAAAAAGATTTCATATAACAATTGGTAATAAAGATCACTCAACTATTATGAGAAAAGAATTCAATAAAGATGAACCACTTCGTATAAAAAGTTAGACGAAACAGTTGTGAAAAACATATCGCATAATGAGCTATTCAGACATTAAGCATAAATAAATAGCTATCACCATACAAAAGTGCCAAATGATAACTCAGGCATTCACGTATTAATATATAAACAACTAAAACTGAATATCACTTTAACACATAAGCATAAATGGTTAAGAGATAAAAATACCATTTATAACTAGTCCTACTCATGAGCTTCAAGCGACAATGATTTATCTCTCCTTGATCTGACATCCACTAAGAGTACAGAAGTGCAACATCAGTAGCAGATATTAAATTCAAACATTAACAAATCATGTTCCATTCATTCATCAAAACCTCCTCGGAGGGTGCAAAAGTGCATGTTCTGAGGACAAGTTTTTGACAAATTTCTAGACCCTTCTCTAAATGCATGAGAAGGGTTTAAATACTACTAAATAAAACTAAAATTAACTTATTACAAAAATTTAGGATGCGGTTTAAATGACCATCCTTTTTCTAAGCAAAAATAAAATAAAACTATTTATAAAATTAAATATAACATCTAACTATTTCTGTATTTGCTCCTTAATATCGCAAGCATTCAGTATTCCCTGAGAAGAGTTGGTCGATCGACTTCAGCTTATAATTGTGCCGAGAGAACGGAATTAGCAAGATCTGGCACCATCTTTTCGACAGAATTGATGACGTATTTGGGAATCATCCGCTGACTATGTGACTTTACCATGTATGCACAGTATTATTCCCAATTTAACTTGATTAACCCTGAAATTGCTTCTGCCTTTTCTTTAGCTTTTTGTTTCTAGCGTCGCCTCTTGCAATTTTTTGGGGTTTGCAGGTAACTGAGCAATTGGAAGCTTTCCTTTTTGAGAAATTTTCTCAGCGATGCACGATTAGTGTTAGGCGCTAATCGCGCATCGGAAACTGCCTCTATTTCTTGATTCGGGCTTCCTTGACGTGTTTTTCGCCTTTTGCGCCTTTTGGGAGATCTAAAGCTCAAACTTTGTGAAGATAATGATTCCATAAGCTCTTGACTTGAGTCTTAAACTGTTCATCTCTGTCATCAACACTATCCTTGTATGTGAGAATTTGGGGCCTTGCTGCTATCTAGTGCAGGAATGAATGAGCTAACTCTGTAACTGATGTTTCAACCGACCTTGATGGGCCTGTAGTAGCTGCAAATCTCATTACCTTAGGATTCTCTTCCCCAAGCAGATTAGGTGCGCCTTCCCAGATGGAAATTGGACTCCTGCCTTTCTTCCTCATAGTATCCTGCATACTGTCTTGTATAAACTTTTGTTCTTCGTTCCTGCAGTTTACAAATGAGGTGAAAGTAATGATAAAAATAATGACAGGAAAGCTTTAAACACCAAAGATATGCAAACACGCCATCTTACGTGAACTAGCTCCTTGATAAACACAAAACCATATTTTATTAACAATTGGCACATAACTCATTAATTAACACTAAATGTGTGACCAGTTCTTGGTTTATGGAAAAAGCTTTTTCTTGAATATTGAGCCAGGAAAATCTGCGATGGAATGATTCTGCGATTTGCATCGCAGTATCACAGATCGCAGCATCACATTATCGCTATATCGCTGCATCGCAGTATCGCATTATCGCAATATCATTAGAGCTTGATCGCAACATCGCAATATCGCTAGATCGCAATATCGCTAGATCGCAAGATCACAATATCGCAGATTTCAAGATCGCTATGTGTATCTTATGCGATTTTGCGATATGCGATATGAGATATCGCATATCGGCGATTTTAAGGTTTTTCAACGTGAGTGCTCATTGATGCATGCGATGCGATGGAGTTCCGGGTCGCAATCTCGCATTTTTTTAAAATTTTAGCTCATAAGAAGGCATCCTATCATTCTTTGCGCGATGTGATATTTCTTAAGGAGTGACTTTACTTTCTTCATCATGAAACTTAAGCTTTTTATATTTTTCAAAGGTATTTTCCTAAGTTCATGATGGTAAACTTTATCCAAAAAGAAATATAAGTACTAATTGATTTTTTCAAAATTTTGACTAAGCTTCCCCACTTATTTAGTATTAGCAATAACACTATATAAGGAGGGGGGTTGTTGGTGTTCACAACAGGTCCCAAGGCCAATAGATAAATCAGTTGTGGGTTCGAGATGGATCTTCAAGGTTAAACATGAAGTAGAAAGAATCATAGAGGAGTATAAAGCCAGATTTGTGGCCAAAGGGTTCTCTCAAGTTGAGGGAATTGACTATGAGAAGACCTTTGTTCTTATAGCAAGCTACTCATCCATTAGATCAATTCTTGCACTGACTATGTAGATGGGGTGTAAGATCCACCAGATGGGTGTAAAAATAACATTTCTTAATGGAGTTATTGAGGAAGCGGTGTACATCTAGCAACCATAAGGTTTTAAGACATTAGATCACAGTCTCATGTGTAGACTCAAGTGAGTTTTTTACAGTCTCAAACAAGCACCCCGTGCTTGGTACACTAGGATCGATAGCTATCTCACTGGTTTGGGCTTCACCAAAAATGAAGTGGATGAAAACCTATATCATATATTGGTAGAAGGTAAATTTATTATTATTTTCTTAAATGTTGATGATTTGATTTTAACTGGTGATGAGCAACCGATCAGATCTTGCAATGAGGACCTTGCAAGGGAATTTGAAATGAAGGACATGGGTCTCATTTACTACTTCCTTGGGCTAGAAGTATGGTAAGGAGATGGGGAATTTTTTGTCTGTCAAGACTATATGCAAATGAGATACTACAAAATTTTCGCATGGATAGATGCAAACCCATGGAGACACATAGAGCGACCAACTAGAGGAAGGAGGATGCCACTTCAGGTGAAAAAGTGGATGCTATCAATTATCAACAGTTAGTGGGTTCACTAATATATCTTGTGAACAGATGACCAAATATGTGATATGTAGTCAAACAGTTGAGCCAAGCTATGGTTAGGCCAACCAAATTATTTTGAAAGGCAACTAAGCATGTTTTATGGTACCTCAGAGGCACCACCTAGTTTGGAATATTGTATAGACAAATAGAGGGAGTGAAGTTGTGTGGCTTCATATATGCAGATTGGGCAGGGAGTCCATCAGACCGAAAGAGTACATCAAGTGGAATTTTAAATGTTGGGTCCACAGTTGTTTCCTCATACAACAGGAAGAAAATATATGTGGTGCTCAGCTTGACAGAATCATAATACATGGATGCAAGTCAAGAAACATGTGAGGTGATCTTGATAAGAAAGATACTTATGGGACTATTTGGTCAGATGACAGATCCAACTATGATCTACTGTGATAATCAGAGTTGCATCAAGATCTATGAGAATCTTGTTTTTCACAATCAATCAAAGCATGTATATATCCAATATCACCATTTATTGTGTGCATAGGTGGATAATGTTGCTACACTACATTCTGATAGAGGAGCAATATGATGACATTTGGACAAAATCTTTCTTAAGAGGGAAGTTTGAGTTCCACAGGTGCAAGATAGGAGTGGTTGATAATCCCTTTCTTTTTTAGAGGAAGTGTTGAAAAATGCAACAAGAAATTCTCAATTTGATTTTACCTTGATTAAATTGAGAAAATTTGAATTTCCACATCAGCAGACAACTTGGATGTAATTAACTTGTGTGATATGGCTTGTCTCACCTAGATTACTCAGTAAATTTGAGTTGGAGGAGTTAGAGTTCAATTAATAATGTGTGATTGCTAATTTTTAGCAATCAAGGTTAGTAATTTCAAGTTGTTTTCAATTAAACTAGATCCAACTGTTGGAGGAAATAGTGGAAGGTCAGTTATACAATGGGACTTCAGACTAACTCAGTGATCATCTAGTTAATTAATCAATCAACCCAAAATAGTTAGTGCATGCAGAGAATTCGATTTTGTCAACTGTGATGGAGATTCCAAGATAGTGTAGCATTAGTTGTAGACTAGTCTTGAGTGTACAGGCGTCGCATGTAGATTGATGATCAACCTTGGGAATTGCACAATCCATTTTGGAGAAATTCCTAAATAATAGGGGCCTAATTTCTCAAGGAATTGCACAAGGAAATAGGGGCTCAAGTAGAGACATAAATTGACTAATTCTGGGTCAGAGCTTCTCAATGAGCAAAGAGATAGGTTATTCAGTTGCAGGTTATGCTCAGTTAAGCAAAGCAATTGTAATACATCTCTATTCATAAAATTAATGCAAGCAGAAATTCGGGTTTTTAGCAGGTTGCTTTCCCCAGAAAAAATTGTGTGCATGTGTGTTATTTCTCATTGCATGTTTGTGATTGATGTTCTAATTAATTGTAAATTTAATTTCATAGAGCAATAGAGTTGGTTTGTGTCTGTGATTTTCATTAAAACTTCATGAGCAGTTGCAAATATACACCATAATATCTACATTGACTTTTTGTGAACTTGTGTCATGCCCTAAATGCATGATGCCAAAAGAAGAGGAATATATGTGTCTACTAATATAATGACACGTGATATTTTCATGTGCTTTTTAGGCATTAAATTTTCGTTAATTTGTGCCATGTATGACAGGAAGGAAATGCCAAGTGTGAGAATATTTAGAACTACTCAGCCTCCACACTTGGTCGTAGAGCTCACCTGTTACAGGAATAAGTACGTTAGGGCTTTGGGTTGGAACCCCAATAGAGAAAAAGCAAACTACAATAAGAAACACTCATACAACTCAGGCAAAATGCTTAAATAAACAAACTATGCGATAGCGACCATACCCAGATGTCCTTCATTTGGGTAGTTCCAGCAAGGTTCAGACCCTCTGCAACTCCTGATGATCTTCGAATCTGCAAATCAGCCAATTCGAGCATACATATCAGCATATATATAAAGCATTTTAATGAAATTAACTTTTTATCATATAAGAAAATGAGTAGTTATACATCAAAATAACATTCATATATGAATTACAACAATATCTGATGCATAAACAATTAATCTCAGAAACAAGACAATGCTTCTTTTTATTGTAGAAAGCTATAACTAACACGGAGAGAATTCACTTGAGTCTTCTTCTTCTAGCTCCAAGTAGAACCGTCCTCTAGATCCGTCCAGTCCCAGTCTTCAACAACCTCCTTCCATAACCAATACCATGATATCTCAAGTAAGAGGGAGAATATCAACAATTAAGGAAACAAGGGTTTCCTGAAACTTGGGGAAGTGCTTGAAGCACAGGGATACTTTAGACTCAGTCAGGGAAATTTCAGTATAATAACTCTATCTCTTCTCCTCCTGAAGGCCTTCCCATAGAAGTCTATTTATACTTCTCCCAATTAGTTTTTTAGTTGGGAAACAGATGGGCCATGGGAAATAAGAGGTAATCAATAGGTAAAAATCGTGAACTCCGCCCATAATTAAGGAAATTTAATTTTTTTAAGTGTTTTAACACATATACATGGGTTGGGTATTAACTAACCCACATGTACACGCTTTTATCTCTTGGAAAAGTAGTGTACCAGGTATAAAACACTATTTTTAAAATATATGGACCAAGTCTGGAAGGAGGGGTTGCCCAAGGCCATAAACCAAGCATCACAAATACCAAGGGTGGTAAATGGTGCTATAACAGATGCCCCCTAATATATGAGGTTAGAAGGGGTACATGATGGCTGAAATTTATTAAGTATATGGAAAGAACCCTGCCGAGACAGAGAAGGACTTCACCAAAATTCAGCCTGCCGAGCCATCAAAAAGAGATCAGAAAGAAATTATTGTCTGGGGCAGGCATACCCATGCCCAGAGAAATTAAAGCATGTCCACATATCAAGTACAAGCAGATCCACTATGTATACAAGTATAAATAACTAAAAGTACATAATGGATCATCTGATCGTGATCGAAAAAGTACATGTCTAGATATCACATATAAGAAGATGATCAATAAAGCTGAAAGATGAAGCTGATCACTGATGTCAAAAACCGATCCCAATAGTACCAAATGAACATGATGGAATAAAATGATATTACATCGCAACTCGGATGCCAGCATATAAGTTTTCATTGTGAATAACTTCAACATATACGGTGGATGGTGTCAACTAGCAGTAATATAAGAAACTAACAAGTGAACCAAAACACGCTGATGCAACCCGAGTTTTCACCGATCGCTGTGGTACATTTCTACACAGTGGGAATAAATGATCTGAGGTCGACCACGTGAGAAATCATTTGATTACTGATCATTAGTGTTGGGCCTCAAAATAGTCCTTATTTTCACTCCATTATTCACCAATATCTTCACATTCTACCTTCATGTCGCCTCCATTCCACCTCCACATCATTACATTTACCTCATTATTGGGTCATAACTATGCTTTTCCAAAGTTTATTAATTCTTAACATTTTTAAGTGGATTTATGGTTAAAACTTAGAAAATAATATGCTTATACTTATACCTAACAATTAGAATGAGTTTGTTGACATGTGTAGGTACAAAGGAAGCTTCCAAGGCATCCTTCATCAATCTAGCACAAGTGTAACCCGTATGCCAATAATGTGGAAGGAATCGGAAGAAAAAGATGTAGTAACCCAACCGAAGCACGTTTCCGGCGTACACAAGATGTAGCTAGTGGACGATAGAAACCCTCTGAACCAACCAAAAATGAAAGTTGACACAGAGGCGAGGAATCCACCAATACGGTCAAATGGAAACCAAGGTATTGCACGAATCCAAATGTGTGATAATGAAAGCTGATGTCGAACACAAGGGAAACCACTCCGTCAAAGACCCATTATATTGATCGATGTTGAGCACAAGGTGACCTATCAATAATGAAAATAGGGCCAGGGTGCGGCTCTAGACCTGCCATCAAAGCAATATGTCGTCATTGATTAGAACAAGACCCACCAGCAAGAAGTCAATGGATACCAATATAACTGATGTGATGACAAACATGACGCTGACAACCAAGGATGGCCGACTGAAAAATAGATCAAGAGACACTGCAAAGAGGCCGACTCAGGCTTACTTCCTTTGAACAAAAGCACAACTCAATGATGACTATATGGCAGCATATGATAACTCTGAATAAGTTCGTCATGCAGGAGGCACGAGCGAACTCTCCATATAATTGGAAGAGGTAACCAATCGGAGGAGAATTGAATCAATAACAAGGTTAAGGTGTACCTAAGTCAAACTAATTCTAGCAACAAATGGAGGAGAGACTTTCTTTTGAGTGATTTGTTCAAGGGTGACACGACTGACTCTAGCTGCCAGCAATATATGGAAATGTTGTCTCGTTTCCGCTCTTTTTGGAATATATAATTTTTTTGTCTTTTTCTTTAAGCTGGAAAAAGAATAAAAGAATGTTATAGTACAGTGGATAGAACAAGTGTCAGAGAAACATATGATCTAGTTCCTGGGATGGGAACAATCCTATGCTCAATGCAGGGAGGCAAAACTGGTCAAGGACACTCAAAGGGATGTTCCTTCCATAGGTCAAAGGATGTGTCAAGTTGCAGAAGCTAAGTGATTGCATGGTTGATTTTGCAGAAGACATGGTCAAATAAATGGCTTAAACACAAGTCCAAGTGAAGTTGGCTCAAGGCCAAAAGGTGCAAATAGTCAAAATGCAATGCAGTAGTACAACTCAACACAAAGGATCCTCTACAGTGTAAGGCCAGAAATAAGCGTAGAAGAAAGGAGAATGTGTCTTCAATGCACAAATCATGGCAGGACTAAAGAGGACTCAAGAGCCTACTCAGTATAACATCATGGGCAACCAATGTTAGTGAGGTTCTAACTTAAGATGCCCATGTAAAGGATGGCTCTACCATCGCATCATGACTTAAAAATCGGTGAGTGAACATGGTTTGCTAACCAAGACACGATGGGGTCGACCCTATGGCTAATGTATAGCTGAACGGAGGCTAGTATGCAAGATGCAATGGAAAAAATGGTTTTCCCTAATCTATATGCTAGTGAGTGAACGATACCTGCCATGACAGGTCAACAATCATGAGAGCGAAATAAAATCTTGAAGAAGTCTCCAAAATATCCTGAAAAAATAATCCATTCTCGACAATCCAAGCCCACAAGTCAAAAAATTCATGAGACGAAAAATCAAGTTTTGAGAAAAAAAATTTGCAATTTCAAAGCTATATAATGACTTTTGGACTCACATTTTTTTTTTTTTTTTTTTTTTTTGGGAAAAGAGTTGTTTTTCAAAAAGAAGAAAAATTTCCTCTAAAGAATTGGACCGTTCAAATCACATCAAAGTTATTAGGTAACCCTCAAATCATGCTTGCAATGTTTTGTGATAGTTTTTAGAAGTTTTCATTAAGATTTGACCGTGGAATTCATGCCAAAAAATCCAACTCTATGTACACACATGTTGGATGTGATCAACCCGTGTATACAACGGTCCTACACACTACTATGTGTAAAGGGAACCCACATGTATGCGAGTTGAAGTTAAAACATAAAATCTAATGGTTGAACTCATTTTTTTTCAAGATGACCATCACATGGAGAGAGAGAGAGCATACCATAATTGACAATGATGTAATGAACGACCAAAGTGCACTAGATGCATTGAGAGGGTGCGACTTATTGAAATTCTTCAAAATGCAGAACATGAATGCCAACACATGCCTGCTCGAATTTTTGATCCACTATTGGAGTGTAGAGGATGATTCCTTCATGATAGATCAGATGCCTCTACGGATTGAGGTGGAAGACATCTACTTTATTACATGTCTCTCCTGAAGAGGGGAGGTCGTGCATTTGATTGGAAAGACAAGAAGTAGTCTTTCAGTAGAAGACTATGTACATATACAATGTCCTGGGCACTCGAAAAAGATTGGAAGTCAGAATCCGATCAAACACATGGATAGTTTATCTCTGAGGATTCTGTTGTTTACCATTGCGAGAGTGAATGGATCAGCTTCACGTGTATCCATGAGCCTGGCAGTGGAATGCCTTACCATGGTGTTCGATTGGTGCACACATCTTCAGACCAACATGAAGAACCAACTGACCTTTATTCAAAAGGGCTAGACAAAGAACTTTGGATATGGGACTATCTTATGCTCCTTCTTCTTCAAGAAGGTAACTGGGCTACATCCCAAAGTATCTGTCTCCATCAGCAGCCCCTCAAGATCCTCTGATGGGTAGATGGGCAGACTTAATGAAATGCCTTGGAGGTAGGGACATGCCTAGAATGACTTTCGATGATGAGTTTTTCACCTGGTGGGACCAACAGATCATCGCAGCCGATGACTACCGGTATGATGCTATGGATTTTCGAGGAGATCTAGACTTGGTGTTTCCACTAAACGCAGCATGGGGAGACATAAGTAACATTTTTTAAGTTTTTGTAAATTTTTTAAGATTTTTTCTATTTTTTAAGATTATTTCTATTTTTTAAATATGAAATGAACTTAGAAATATTTTTGATGGGACAAAATACTGACAAAATGACCATGTTCCAGATGTGAGACCAGATGGATTTCTGAGGCACAGGCGTTGTGGAAGAGGTGTCAAAGAGGCAGTAACTGAGATAGAGAGGGTCCTATATGCAGTACAGAGAAACTTGGTGAGACTGACTCACCAGGTACCAATGATATCCATAGAGGACCTACCTAAGGAGATGTAGCACCGCACGGTAGGAGTACCATGGGACTGGGTCCACATACTTCGGTGTGTAGCCAATGCAGTAGTTAAATTTTTAGTCGCTCATCCTAAGTCGGGTCGATAGACAGACTGGACATGATTATGGGCATTTCGTCCCAATTTTGTATATTATTTTTTGAACACCTTATCTATACACAGGAAACTTTATGATATATATATATAGATCCAAATTTTTTTTATGTTTTTTTAATTTGATGAATGGTTGGTATGCCAATCTAATGCTTGATTAGCAATAGAATCTGCTAATGAATTTTTAGATCGTGGAATGTGAACATATGTAATATAAACAAATGACATTGCAACACTCTCACTCTCAAAAATTGGTGATAAAAATAAGGATCCTAAACCTGATAAATGTTATTTAATTGTGACACTACCAGCTATGAGTCAAGATAAACTACCAATGAATCAATTCCATAAGAAATTGCTTCGGATAGTAAATTAATAATGGCAGTATATTCGGCAATGTTATTTGAAGTAGGACCAATACATACTCCCCTAGACACCATCAACTGACCAGATGGATAATAAATCACCCAAGCTACGGAAATAAGATTCTGAGTGTGACGACTAGCACCATCGATGAATCTGAAATATATCAAGTCATCCATCAACACCTGCCAAAGCAGATCAAAAAATGTTGATATCATAAAATGCTCGACAAATATGTACAAAAATACGATATATAAAAACAAGTAATTGCTCAGCCGAAACCTAAGCAAAATACTTCTTAAGGTAGAGCCCATCTGGGGGCTCCGCCAACTTGTTCCTCTAGATGTTTATAGGTACATTTCTTGAGCTAATCGACATATTACCTTTAGTAGATAATTGTGCTAGAGCCAAAGGGTTTGAAATTGTACCATGATCTTTAGTAAGCATATTGGAGAACCTAGATTTGACATCATGCAATGGAGGAAGAAAATATGAACGATGATGAAAATCTTCACATGGTCGATCTACATCTGTCATTGCTTCTAAAATTGCTTCCTCAAATGGTAAAATTGTATCTAAGCAATCCAGAGCAGAAGTAGAGTCAAGGGTCCAAGCTGGAGCCATATCACCATCTAACTCCACCTCTGAAAAAGGAGTGGGATGGTTGTCTACAGAGTTAACGATAGATCGATAACTAAGTTCTGTTGCAGACATTGGAAATGCCATTCCACCAACCTGCCCTCCATCTAATGTGGTCGTAGATGAAGGTAAGGTCCAAGGGTCAGAAGGCCCCTTGGAGGATGAAATTGCATCGATTCTAGTTGTAGGAGGGGGAATATCAATATAACCATCAAGGAAGAGTACATCCCAACTCCTAAATTCTTGATAGGTTGATGGGGATTATCCACCAATGGAACGGTAGAATCTGAAGTTGCACGGGAATCACCTGGACAATAATCTAACTGATCAATTAACAATTTTCCCCTCATGAGGAAAACAGAGGATGCGGAATAGAGATGAAACTATGGCATCCATCTCATAAATCCAATTCCTTCCTAAGAGGAGGTTGTAATCCAAGTTGGTGTCAACGATTTCTACCTAAATATTAACAACCTTTCCTCCAACACATATAGGAAAGGTTGGGGTAATTCCATGTGGCCTATGAGAATGTCCATCAAATGTTGTTAAGAGAGTTGGTGAAGGAACAACTGAAGGTGATCTGATGGCCTTCCAACATGACATAAACATTACACATGTGGAAGCTCCCTCATCTATAATTGTCCGAAAAATATTGGTTTTTTGGTAAGTGGACTTTATCTGGAAAGCCATATGGTGAGGAAGTCTCTTTTTGACATTCAGCATGTCAAAAATGAGTACTAAAGAATTTTTTGGATACACTGCCCCGATCGCCAAAAGCAAAGTAGTTCTCTGAGCAGGACACGACTGGAGTACCTCTAATGTAGACATAGCACAAGGACTTTGAGCCAGATCTTCTACAACCGAGTAGTTCTGGGTTGCCCTAGAATTAGGGTTAATACTCAAGCACTTGGCGGAACCTTTCGGTATTCGAGGTATAGACTCAACAGAGGGTTGCTCAATATGAAGCGGGTATGTGGTTTTGGGAACAGATTTGGCCTTAGATGTTTCAGTTTCACCATAATCATGTGCTTGTGTGGCAACATCGACATGAGAATTCATCATATAAACATTTGAGGAATTTTCCCCTTCCTGATTACCCCCTATGGAGGTACCATCAATCGAGTTCGTGCTAGCAAGCAATTGCTGGCCTTGGGGAAGAAGGTTACACAGGGCAACTTGGGAGCTACAGGACCCTTTCTACACTAAAAAGCACTGAGCATCTTGAATCTTAGGGAGGAGGTGAGTCAAATGATCTCCATTGCATAACTTGCATGGAAATTTAACCTTTTTCTTGGACTCTTTTCTACCCTCACCAGCACCGTTTTTAGGCGTGTTTGCATTACCTTTCCCTTCCTAATTCTTCTTCTTACCTCGTCCCTTCTTCTTCCCATCGGATTATTGATTTCCTTTGGGGTTAGAGGTCTATATGACATTTATGAGGTAGGTTGGGAAGGCGAAGGTGTAGATGGTGCTTGTTGGTTAGAAGAAGCAGTTTGTAGAGACAACTGCTGCAATTGGTTCAAAAGGTTCATCGTATTTGCATCAATTGATCCAACTATACCATCAGCGTGAGGGCTTGGCTTCGATTTGGCTAAATCAAACTTGGATCTAGAAGCGTTAGGTAGGATTTCTAAAGAGTCCCAAACTAAGAATATATCAGTTCTAATTGTTGGGCTCGAAAAATAGCCTACTCTTCTGAATAAACACTGGAAAGAGAAACATCCTTTGAGATCTCAAGTTGTAATGATTTGAGAAACCATTTGAGACAAAATTCTGGTGGAATTTTGGCTTTGATAAGCCTTTTTCTCCGTCTCCATTCTTGGATATTATCTGAAATGTGAGTTGTCGTGTCTTGATGAAAATTGGCCAGAAGCTCAGTTCTGGCTTCATAGCGGATAGGCAACTGAAAATGGTTCAAGAAAATATTAGCCAAATCAGCGAAATAAGTATAGGAGCCCCCTCGCAACTCTATATCCTATTTGGCTACATTTCTAGTTAGGGTGCACTGAAATAACCTCAACCTGATCGAATCATCTATCAGGGAGTTGGATGAGCACCATAAGTGGAATGTGGTCACATGGTATCCCGGTCTTCACCACTCTTCCCTTCGAACTTTGGAAAATCCGATGGAAGTTTAGTTGGGACTGGAGGCCAAGCCGGATTGTTCCTAATTGGATCATTCATTAATTTAGTCAAGTCTGGCAAATTAAGTGTGGCCAGAAATAGAAGTCATGGAGGACCTTGGGAATTTCATCCAGAATGGGTGTGGTTCCCAAACATCTGAAAAGAATGACTTGGATTTTGAAAAGCACCAAGTTTCCCGAAGTAACTCATAGAGCCTACTGAACCAAATGGTGATCCTTGTGGTCCAACAAAATTCGGAGTTTGACCAACTCCTATTGAAAATCTTCCATAATCGGTGAAGTTACCCCCTAACGAAGTATTGAAAGGAGCTAACAGCCCCTTATAAGGGTTCCATGTGTTAGCAAAGGGTGAAAAACTTTGAAATGAATTAACCGAATAATACTACACATTCTCTTGTTGGCTGAAAAATTGATTCCTAGCTCCTATCCCACTAACCGCAGGGTTTGTCCAACTCTAGAAGGGGTTACTACCTTGACTTGTAAAAGGAAAATACATTGACCCTACTGTCAGATTGGAATGTGATATATGACCACTTACAAATGGGAAACCTTGAAAAGGAGTCAATCCACTCATCATGGATATATAGGCGGTTGATGGTATATTCAAAGGAACTAAAGGAATACCTTGAGAGGGCATTCCAAAAGGGAAAAACCCAAAACTGGATGCATTAGCTTGAGAACTTCCACTCATTGACAGAATGGAAGTAGACCCAAATATAGATGTGCTGGGAGTTTTAGAAGGGATGGAAATAGTTCCTCCCCCTTATACAGATATGGGAGTCTACATACTCGCAACAGTTGTCGTGGATGCCATGCTTCTAACAGTGGTCATCAAAGCGATAGATGTATGTGGACCAGGGCTCAAAGGACTGTGAGTCAGAGTTCCAACGTATAACAAAACGTTTGGATGATCAGGAGGGAGAGAAGAATTTAGAGCCGCAACAGAATCTGAAAGCTCTTCTACTTCAATACTATCTTTTGACTGGAAGAGTACTCGAGAAAGAATTGGTGTGTTCCTCTCTAACTCTGTACTAGTACCAGGTCTATCTTGTGAACTAATGCCCCCAAGTAGAGGATCAATCTTCGATGCACCTACTACCACTGGTTGGAAACCACTGGCAGAATCGCTCCTACGCCTTCTAGGAGAAGGCTCTGGACTCATAGGTGAAATCGCACGAAGTCTCTGAGACCGTCGAGATGGTCGGTCATCCACTTTGAATTATTTGACAAAATCTACTTAAAGAGTCAAGAAAATTAAAAAGCTAGATTGACTAGGAGCACAAAACACTCACTGAATTGTCCCTAAAGATATTAGAAATCAAACAACTTCCAAGTATTTCCGCTCCGGGTGATTAGGACCTGGCACCAAAATACAAGAAAGTTAATAATAAGGGCCCTCCAAAAATAGATTTGGGTAATTACACCTCAAGCCTACTAGCTAAGGTATCAAAGGTAGTTACACTGACCTCCAAACAATAGCCTTTGTTGGTGCAAGCCCCCAAGCTTCACAAGGGTTCCCTGCACAAGTATTGTTGAACGTGATACAACGTTAACCTCAGGTGCCACAGGATTCCCCTCCGTAGTCACCTGTGTGGATCCTAGGATAGGCAACTATGGTCACCAACTCATATCAAAAGTCTGGCGAAACAATCGTGAGGTAGGATCCGACAAGTAAGAGAGGGGGTATCTCTCGTCCTTATCTTCACTAACCCTCATGCTTTACTCCCAGTCACGGGGCTTTCCCAGTCTCCCTAACGCTATTGGATTTTTCTCTTTAATCGAGAGTTAGATCTCCTCTCGCCTAATCCAAGGCCCTAATAAAGTTAAACTTGTTGGTGTATTCTGATGACAATACAAAATTTCTAGTTTATTTTATTAAGCGCTTGATTTTTAATGGTTGTTCTTTTAAGTCAGGGGTATAAATGGAAATGAAACCAATGGTGTTTGTATGAAACAAAAGAAATCAATGAAAAAATAACTTATATGAATGAAATCGTTTGTTCTTCGATGAAAAGAGATCTCTACATGGGTTCTACGAAACTTCTATAAAGCAAAAAACCTTTTCTTTTCTTTTCTTAAAGCACACTTCACACATACACAAACTAAAAAGACTATAGATGCTTTAATAATGCAAAACTACCCTAATGCAAGGTGTAATAAAGATGTAAGATCCTAAATTACTCTAAAAAGAATGAAATCAATTGTTTATATCTATTAATAAGCCAACTTAAGTTTTTGAAAAGAATACAAATTTTGAATACAAAATCCTCTCCAAACAAGAAGGAGAAATCCAAAAATATCACAATTCACTTTCAAAAAATCAAAAGAAACCAAAATCAAACTTGGAAAAAGAAGACAAACACAATGTTTTTTAAGATCTTTTCTTTTTCAAGAAGCAATGAAAACAACATTTCAAAGGCACTCTATATGCCGCTTAAGACTCAAAGACTAAAAGAAGAGCACAAGGAATCTTTGCAAGTTACAAGTTCGACAATGAACAAAAACTTGAACAAAAAGGCTTCAACTTGTACTAAACGACCCAAACAACAACAAAGAGCTTGACAAACTGATCAAGAATTCAGGAAAGAAATACTTTCAAATTCATCAAAAAGAAACTTTCAAAAAGCAAGAAAAGGTATAAGGCCACAAAATAATGGAAAGCAAAGAAAGTAGACCAATAACCGAGCTTGACACTAAGATTGAAAACAATTTGTTGTTCTAGAGGACCAGAACAATCAAAAACCTTTTTACAAAGTCGTGTGTGCCAAAGCACAAATCATAAAACTCACTTAAAAGCAAACCTAGGCCAAATCTTTTCAAAGCGAAAGAGACTTCAAAATAGTAAGCTTGCATAATAACAAAATTCTAAAGACAGAAATTGACCACTTAGAGACTAAACAGACTAAGAAATAAATCTTTCTGGGCAGAGAGATTTGGAAAAACAATGCAAAAACTGGTATACGTGACTGTGTTCAAGCACAGAGGCATGTACACGTGCTTTTGATAAAGGAAACTCACGTATACGCCGGCTCACTTCACAAAAACTAGTGTGTGTACGCTACTGTAAACAGACTAAAGTGCATATACAAAGCTTTGCAAGAAAAATAAAAAACAAAGCCAAATCAAAAAGATTAGACTTAAGGCCTGAGGTTCTACTGGACCAAATAATATTATCACAGTAAGAAAACCAAGAACTGAGCCCTTATTGACAATGGACAACCCAAACTAGGAATAACAAGATTGTTATCCCCAGCAGAGTCGTCAATTCTGTTACGGGAATAAGTACCCTAGGGCTTTCGATTGGAACCCCAACAGAGAAAGAGCAAACTACAGTAAGAAACACTCATACAACTCAAGAAAAATGCTTAAATAGACATCCTATGTGATAGTGACCATACCCAGATGTCCTTCGTTTGGGTAGTTCCAGCAGGGTTCAGACCCTCTGCAACTCCTGATGATCTTCTAATCTGCAAATCAACCAATTCAAACATACATATCAGCATATAGATAAAGAATTTTAATGAAACTAACTTTGTATCATGTAAGCAAATGATTAGTTATACATCAAAATAACATTCATAAATGAATTACAACAATATCTTATGCATAAACACAATTAATCTCAGAAACAAGACAATGCTTCTTTTTTGTAGAAAGCTATAACTAACACAGAGAGAATTCACCTGAGTCTTCTTCTTCTGGCTCTAAGAGGAACCTTCCTCTAGATCCATCCTATCCCAGTCTTCAGCAACCTCCTTCCATAACCAATACCATGATATCTCAAGCAAGGGGGAGAATATCAAAATCAAGGAAACAAGGGTTTCCTGAAACTTGGGGAAGTGCTTGAAGCACTGGGATACTTCAGACTCAGTCAGGGATAATATCAGTATAATAACTCTATCTCTTCTCCTCCTTAAGGCCTTCCCATAGAAGTCTATTTATGCTTCTCCCAATTATTTTTTTAGTTGGGAAATAGTTGGGAAATAGTTGGGCCATGGGCAATAGGAGGTAATCAACAGGTAAAAACTGTGAACTCCACCCATAATTAAGGAAAATTATTTTCTTTAAGTGTTTTAACACATATACGCGGGTTGGGTATTGACTAACCCGCGTGTACATGCTTTTATCTCAGGGAAAAGTAGCATACAGGGAATAAAACATTGTTTTTAAAATATTTGGACCAAGCGTAGAAGGAGGGGTTGTCCTAGGCCATAAACCAAACATCACAAATACCAAGGGTGGTAAATGGTGCTACAACATCACCATATGAGACCATGAATCTGAAGAAAAAAATTCCCAATAGTCATGTTTGAAGAGAATGGTTTCCATTAAAAATAGTTATCCATATGTGGCATTAAAATTCCTCAATCATTAAGACTTCAATGACAATGTTCATAAATTTGATCCAAGGAAACTAGTAAACTTGTAAAACGGAAATGTATTAAAACAATGGCTTAGTATCAATACCTTTTCCCAATAAGGAGAAATAAATTCATTGACTATGATTGTTGTCTTTGCATAGGCTAATGATGAGATCCACTAGCCCCATGGCCACTATTTTGGAACTAAAAGGAATTAAAGGAGCATGTCTTTTACTTTTTAAAATGTGTCAATATCTGCCTTTGAAAGGATGTATGTATTTTTCTCTCATTTAATAAGTTCCACAAGGAGCTCTACACATACATAAATTAATTATGAAACCTTCAACTAATTTGTTAAATCATTCAATATTCCACAAAAAATACATACTCAAGATGAGATAAAATGAACAAAACTAGGGGAGAAATGATACTTATAGGTTACTCTGTTCCTCCTGTTGAGAAATAAATGCTAGTAGTAATTAGGTTTTGATTCCTCTTCTTTGATAATTACTTGTGAATTATGTTGGCTTCTTTTACTCCTTTATTATATTATGTTTCATTAAGAAATTACCAATTTATGTGTATATGAATATCACAAGAACAAGAGACACAAAATGTAGGTGGAAAACCAAGGTAAAACCCCTATAAGGGGAAAGCCCAGTCAGAACTCTTACTTCAATAGATTCAAAGACAAGATGAGATAGTCTACGACTCTTTTGACCTATATAGATACATCCCCCAATCACCAAGTCAACCCTTCCTTCTTATTCAAGTAATGTTCTCCCAGTAGCAACTTCGACCTGGCAACAACATAATTTTGACCTCCCCAGTAGTAGAACTTCGACCTGCAGTGGAATTCAGAATTTTGGCCCTAGCAATAGCCTAGTAACTTTTCACATGTGAGAGAAAGATGGTCCAAAACTTCAATTTTGTATTCTCCCTCAATCTTCTTCCTTCTCTTGGAATTTCACACCTTTTTCTGCCTCTCTTTCTTCTGTATCGAACTTGTTGAGTGAGTAAGAAAATGGGTCGAGCTGCTTGTCTATATATATCCTCTTCTGGGGGTCAAATAACCTTCATGTAGGCTAAATTCATCATTATATATCTGACTTGGTGTGGAGGAGTCAAATGACCTATTTGATTCCAAAATAATTCATTTTACATGATACAAAATCCTAAGGGTCCAATAAAATTTACAACGACTTTGTTGACTCAGTATAACACCTAGAAGCCTACAATGGAGACTTTGACCTATAAACATGATGACCCAAGCATGAAACCTATGATTTAATAAGTCATTATAAACTTTCTTTGATAAATAAATTACATTATACAAGTATGAAGACTGAACCTAGTTACATTCTTCAACACCCCCTTAGATTTGTTTGATTTCGTTAAGTTGTTTGGAAACAAATTGTTCTATATTTATTCCTAATCATAATATATAATGAAAAAATACTAGAAAAGTTGGATAAAAAACCGCATTAACTTGGAAATAGGTTTCGTTAACTGGGAAGCTTCCTCACATTATTTTTCTCCAAGGTATCTATTTATAACATCCAATATATGTCAGTTTCTAAATCTTAAAATACAGATTAGGATGAAGAAAAATATTATTTGTGAACTAGAAATAGTGATTATAATATGAAGCAAAATTTTACTTGTGAATTGGAAACAATGATTATAGTTATTAGTAACAGTTTCCCTTCTAGGATATAAAACATATACTATTATCAAACAATGTTGCATAATGTAAAGTAAGTTCAAAAGCATTAGAGAATGAAAAGACATGCAACTACTAGCATTATCACATAACCAGATTTTTCAAATAATAGTTAAACAATGTTGTTAATTTTTTAGGATTATTCCAAGGGAAGAGTTTTCTATTTTATGGTTTTTTGCTAGTGAATCTCGTTTCAAACCTCGCTATGCAGTAGTAGGCATCCACATTATCACAATGGCTTTACACATTTTTAATCATGACTATCTATCCACTTAAGATATGGCTCATCATGCCACCTTTATGTGACTTGAAGAGAGGACACCCTACCTATGTAGGATGTTATGCATCACACAACACGTGCCTGATTTTAAGTCAACAAAAAAAGTGGGATTAGCATTAGGGGAATTTTGTGGTCTAAAATGGGCCTCCTAAGAAAAATGTACAACCAAAATAAACTTTATAAGAACAAATAGGATTCAAG
Source organism: Pinus taeda (assembly GCA_000404065.3). Taxonomy (NCBI): domain Eukaryota; kingdom Viridiplantae; phylum Streptophyta; class Pinopsida; order Pinales; family Pinaceae; genus Pinus; species Pinus taeda. The sequence continues at coordinate 75,184 of APFE031587549.1, read as the reverse complement.
ATGATGATGTCAACCATGGGGGATGATTCACCATTTTTGGAGTAAAAAATTAAAGGATTAAAAAATAATAAAATAATAAAACAACATTTTCAACTCATATTTTCAACTTTTTCCCCAAGGTTTTACTCAAATTTTGAGCAAGAATACTCTTTGGATGCAAAATTTAATTCCTCATCCAAAGAGTATCCATGTTGCATACTTTTGATGGACCCTACTACACTAAAAGTGAGAAATACATGATAAAACATGATTGCAATCACGTTTTTCATGTATTTCTCATATTTCGTGTAGAAGGGTCCATTAAAAGTATGAAATATGGGTACTCCTTGGATGAGGAATAAAAGTATGCATCCAACGAGCGTTTCTACTTGAAATTTGAATAAACCTATGAGGAGATCAGTTGAAAATATGAGTTGACAAAATAGTTTTTTAATTTTCCCCTCTAAAATTTGATGATGTAATCTAATATTATTTTATTATTTCCACTATTATTTTATAATTTCCTTAGGAGGCCCATTTTAGACCTCAAAACTCCCCTAATGCATGTACAATCTAGTCTTTACTGCCTTAAATAAGGGTAATGAAATCACTCCAAAATTTTATTCTTAAATTAAACAAATCATACCAGGAAGATAGCATAGTTCTTCCCTGATCTATAGTACTAGCTTCTGTAATGTTGTTAATTGAAGCAACATTACACTCAAACTCTATTTCAGTTTCAATATATTAATCTTCATTCACATTATAAGCATGCTCTGGATCTCTTAATAAGCCCATCATTAGTCCCAAATGTGCCACAAGAACTTCTAATGTATTCTATTGGTATAGGAGCATTGTATAAGAAAATATCATACCTCCATGTTAAGTGAAGAGTTTTGGGATAAGTTGTAACATTTATCTCTAGAAACCATTCACATGATAAAATGCATGGCTAATATCAGCTAGTAAACATTTAGAATGTTAAGAGGAAACTAGTTGGATAAATATGGAATTTTTAACAAATATTATATGTTAAAAAAGTATAAACGTTTAAAATTAAGGATTGATAATGGAACATACATTTAAATCATTTATATAATGATAAAATCATGAAATAAATTCCCAAATTTATTGTTTAACCCCTTGCGTATAAGGGTTAAGTTATAATGGATACCTTCAAGAGAAGAAAAACTTTTGAACGGGTTCATGGAAGTATGTCCTTGTCGGGTATTATGTCTTCACCATTGAATCATGGCCACTTGTTAGTGCATTTATCTTTCTAATATGATATAAATACAGAATTTGGATGGTCATTATTATGGTCAATATAGATCTTCTTACTCAAAGTAGGTCATCAAAAAGAAAGAAAATGATAAAATAAAAGAAACAAGAGAAAAAGAAAGTCTAAGAATCATGTTCTCTGTAGTTTTCCCTGATCCACATTTATGTATCTCACACAACCCTTTTTTCCAAAATTAGAAGTATTATGTTTTGTATCAACCCCTATAGATGGATCATGTTCTATGTGTCAAAAGATCCCAGAAATATCTAACTAGAGACACAAAAAAATCATGGTTCAAAAATCTTGAACTTGAAGTACTCATGTTTGAGCAGAAAGGTTTATATCCTATTATGTCAAAGAAGTTCAACTCATAGTAATTCAATGCTCTATCATTATTCAACTCATAGAATCATCAAATCTAAAAACACCAGAATTTCTAACAACGATTGTAGACTTGGTGTTGCTTATCAAACTTTCTATGAAGTCTTGACATTATGAAATTCGATAGCCCAATTGTATTACAAAGCCTAAGCTTCCCAAGGACAGAGAGTAGTATTTCTTGGTCGGTGTGGAAGTGGATGGAAGGGACCTTGGATTTGTAATAACATAGTATTTTCAAAATTTTAGTTTACGACCATTAATGTAATTAAACCCATTGTCGATTATCTTTGAATCCCAGGAAACCTCTAAGCTAAAATTTCTAAAAATGATTTTATTGTGGACTTATTAAATTATAATGGTTCTAACCTTCTCATCCATTTAGAGTCAACTGGACAACATCGATATTAATTTGGAAACACCTGCACCATATCTATAACTAAAATTTAACCATTTAGTTTCGTTAAACAAAAGATGAGATCAGTAAAAGACAGTCTTGATCACCTCCAACACAAAGGGGTTTATAAGGTCCTCTATTAGAGAATTTCATATTGGAGAGACAAGAATATCCTTAAAAATTAGACTCAAAGAACATGATGATGACATTAGAAATGGTAGAACTTGATGTTTAGAACTTGCAAAACACTCATCAAGAACATGTCACCATGTGTACCTTGAAGATGCAAAAATAATCACCAAGGAAAAGCATTAGTATAAACGAAAGATTCGTGAAGCCCTTGAAATTATTAAGCATCCTTGCAATCTTAATAGATATGGGGGTATGGATGTAAGTAGGAGGTGGAGCCCCTTACTCATTCGGGTAACCAAGTCTTACAACCTTGACTAGAACTTCTCTCCCTTGTTACCTTCTCCTCTTTAGCCCTCATTTGACCTTTTCTTTGTCTTTATCCCTCTCCATCATGTTGATTTTTCATCTAAACCTCTCACTGCATCCCTGTTCTGTGTATTCCTTCCATTCCATCCTTACCAATTCCTAGATTTAATAACTATATCATTTGAACTATCTCTAACAAATTAACCCTAATAATCACACTATTATCTCTTTTAACATGTATTATATATAATCAAAATAAGAGTAATTCAAATTGTAATTATTATTATTATTATTAACTTTATTAGTAATATATTATTACCTAACTCAGTGAGTTTATAATACTAATTCTTAGTTTATAAGGTTTAATGATAATAACAATAAATTGATTAGTATTATCGTTCTGATTATTATTAATTAATCTTTATTATTAGTATTAATTATTATAACCAACCATAATAATAATTAATATTAATAATAGGATAATTATAATTAGTAATTATTAATAATAATTAAACTATTAATAATAAAAATCCCTTATAATTATTAATCTTCATTCTACGATCTAAATAAAATTCATAATTTATTAATTCTCCTTAAATATTAATAAAATAATTTTTCTAACTGGTCAGCTCTTTCATATTACATTTCCTCCCACTCCATATTAATTTCCATCATTTCTCTCTCTTCTCTATATGGTTTTAACGATGAGTCTTGTTATAGACTCGAAACGTCGACACAAAAATATGGCTATTGTGGAATTAATTCTGAACATTAAACATATCCAAGTTCATTTTTTCTTAATTATGAAACTAAGCAACCAGAATTACTCCACATCTCCATTCAAATTATACACTATTTTGGGCATTCCCTAAATCCTTGAAACTATAGCCTTATATTAAAAGTGAAAATTGGTTACTAGACATACAATCTAACGACATAAAACCAAGTAGAAATGAAAATAAAATTTAGAATGGAAAATAAAATAATTCTAAAGCGCATCTTAAAATATAAGAAAATTATTACAAGAAAATTAATAAATCATAAGATGCACATAGATCCATAGTATTATACCTCCTATAATACCTCACATAGCGACCTTAAATAATTTGCAGTACCATGAGTAACATAATAACAACTATTTTTTAAAATTAATAATATAGCTTGAGTGGGCCTAATGGTTAAGAGCATGTGTTTCCTCCTAAGTGGTTGCAAGTTCAAAATCAGAGGGGGGTAGAGTATGTACTCCTTCATAGACCTAGCAGTCAAATCGTTGCACGGATGTGGGTTCCTTGTCCCACAAACAAAGGGGTCTCATACAACAATTTTCAATCTCGCAGATCTAGATCCCTGCAATCTCCACAAAATACCCAAAGAAACCCTCTCTGATACCAAATGTTCCATAAACTGCCATGGATATTCCATTGGATAGTTCGTCACAACAGATCTGATAATATTATATTAAAAATTTGAGATTCTACACTATTATAGTTTTATTTAATTTATAGATCTATAAAATTAAATGTAATTAGTGCATGCATGTAAAAGTAAATAAAGCATAAAATTAGAGAACGGAAAATTAAGCTGACACACACATAATACACAAGATATGCTCTTTGGGAAACCCTTTTGGAAGAAAACCCACCTGGGTCAAATTGTAGCAACTATAAACACACTCGAATGAACGCTAGGGTTTTCTTCAAGTTGTAGGTGAGGTCTCAATTGCATCGTATTGAATTGCAGATGTGCATGGTATTGCATTCAAGACGAATTGGAGGGTTGTGACAAGGCAAATTCATAAATTTGGATTCATATAGACAGTTGTGTGACATAATTCGGTTCCAAGGTTTGATATTTGGAGAATTTTTGTGGGTTTGCTAGTGTTTGCAAGAGATCTAAAAACTTTTGTTGGGTTTCTTGTTCTAGAAGTGAGCTTGTGTAGTAACCCTTTTTGGTGATGGTGGCACAAATGACGTCAATTTCATATCCCAACCAATAGATATTTTATTGACACAACTATCTTTTGAAAGAAAGATGTTTTGTTAATATGTGCTCCTGATGTCAATTTTAAACTTGTATTTCTTTCAGTTGATGCATTTCTCCTTCTTTTCCTCTAAGAGATTTTCAAGGTGATTTTCCCATTCTTTACAGAAGGTCTGGATAATTTCACTATGTTTCTCATTTTTTAAGATTTTTTCAGTGTTTGCAGAAGAAGTCGGGATTTTGGGTGGGTTTCTAGTTTTCATGGGTTTATAAGTACTTGTAGGGGATAGCTCTAGGTAACTCCTTTTACTATATAAATTGCAATTATATGACTATTTGAATAGAGTTTGATTGCATTGTGCATATAGCTTGTTATTCTTGGATGTTAGTGTGTTTTAGTTTGGTTTCATTGCAATATTCTCTGATGCAAATTTGATGAGAAAAATTGACAGCTCCATATTTTCTTATTTATTTACTAGTTGGTGAGTGATATTAAAGTTGGTTCTCATTTTCTTGGTTGTCTTCATTGCAATTGACCTTGTGCCAATTTTTTGTATATGCGTTGATTTTTGTTAGGATTCTTTTGTAATTCTTTCTTTTTTTCGGTGGTCATATTCATTTTATTTCATCAATGGAGAATATTTTGTAAATTGGACTAATTGAGGAGCATGTAACATGGTTTCCCTATGTTTATTTGATCTCTTATTTTCTTCACTCAAGGTACAATGAGTTTCTTCTGTGGACTATTCTTCTTAACATGTCTACTTCAACAACATGTACGCATCCCATGCCTGTAGTCAACTTTTGATATGGTTGTAATATTTTGTTTTCAAGCTTATACTGATCTAGATTTTAAGATTTTAAGATTCTATGAATGTTCACATCACTTTGTCGGGTTCAACCAGGTGCTTGGTTGTTTCTCGTCCCTCAAATGTTTATTTTCTAGCCAGGAATGTGTTTGCATCTTTATTTGTTGGGGGTATACAAGATAGAATGAGTCGAGGAATGACGGATGCAAGATTGCCAAAAACTTAGGTACGGTTGTGCTGGTGGGATTTATTGCGAGAAGGTTTTGTTCGAGGTGAAATTTTTCTCCTTAATATCCAATTATCATTGGTGTTTGCATATGAGTGTGCCCACAAGTTTTGCCCAAGAAGGATTCTTATGAAATGATTTTTTTTACTAGTCAACTGATTGTATGGATGTAGTTGTTGGTTTTCAATCTTATATTGGTCTAGATCTCATGGTTTTAAGATTATATAGTCATTTTCATCATTTGCACCAATCTTGTATGTAATAAGTCTGGGGATCCCAAATACAAGTTCCACAGAACTTTGATACAGTTTTTCCTCGGGGTTTTCCTCCAAGAAGGTTTCCTCTGAGAAGTACAGTTGTAATCATTCATTTTTGAAGTTATAGTGATCTGGAACTTGGGATTTTAAGATTCTACGAGAATTCACATCACTTCCATGGGTTAAATTAGGTGCCTGGTGGTTGCTCATTCGTCAATTTTTGTTTTCTCGTTGTGAATTTGTTTGCATCTGATATGTTGGGCATAAACGAGATAGAGTGAGTGAGGGAATGTCAGATGCAAGACTACCAAAAATTTAGGTATAGTTGTGTCGGTGAGCTTTCTTGTGAGAATTTTTTGTTCGAGATGAATTTTTCTCCTTAACATGCATGTCTTCCTGGTGCTTGCATGTGAGTGTGCCCCTGGGTTTTGTGTAGGAAGGTTTCCTAGGATGGATTTTTTCTCCTTAATTCTAGAGATACTCTACTTTAGTGACATTAGAGCCTTGTGGTTTGAGAGTAATCTTGGACACTGACGCTTTTCAATGGTGTGTAATGTACATTTAAGTCAAATTTGACAACTTCATGGTAGTCCTACTAGTCAATTGGTGATATGGATCTAATAATGGGTTTTCAAGCTTATAGTTATCTATATATTAAGTCTTTAAGATTCTATTATCATTTGGATCATTTGTGTGGATGTCATATACAATAAGTCCTAGGATCCTAGATACAGGTTCCCCGAAAGTTTGATGTTTTTGTTCCTCAGGGTTTTCCTCCAACAAGGTTTTCTTTGGGAAGCATGAGAATGCTGGGTGCAAGTAGCTTTCTTTTGGAATGAAATTATCCTCCTTAATCCTTGAGATGTTATACTTCGGTGACATTAGAGAGTCAAATTTGGCAACTTCAGGGTAATTCTATTAGTCGACTAATGGGATGGTTGTAATTATTTTTTTTAGCTTATAGTTTTCAAGATTCCATGATCATTTGCATCATTTGTGTGAATTATGTATATTATGTCTAAAGATTTTGGATACAAGTTCCCTAGAACATCGATGCAGTGGTTCCCCAATGTTTTCCTCCAATAAGGTTTCATCCCCGAATCCTGAGAGCACTGAATGCGATTCTACCCATAACTTAGGTACAATTATTCACTGTGGTTTTCATGCGGGAATATCTCATCTAGGATATTCTTTATGGCCATAGTGAACAAGTTGTATTAGGGGTATTTTCATTTCTCTCTCACCAATTAATACTTTCTTTGCTAGAATTTTTTTTGCATATCTAGTTGTTTCCCAAATGCTTGATTTTATAAGTCGAGGGACCCCATATATAGGTTCCTCAAAACTTTGATGCAATGGTTACCTGATTTTTTCCTTCGAGGATGTTTCTTCTGAGAAATACAGGAACATGGGATGAAAATGTGCTCGAGACTTAACTATGAGTGTTCTACGTTGTTTTCATGAATGGATGTTTTGTTCCGTGATGGTCTCTATAGAAATAGTCAATAAACTGAATAAGCTACTTGTTTGTTGGTCGGGAATTTATTTCCATACCTAGTTGTTGTGTAAATGCCAGATAAAATAAGCTTGAAAACTTTGGATGCAAGTTTTCTCGCAACTTGGGTACAAATTTCCTTCGTGGTCCTTGTGTGAGAATGCTTCATTTGGGATTGAATTGTTAAGATTAACATATAAGTTTCCATGTGATCCAAGAGGATCTTGTCAGATCAGTGACACAGGTTCAGTTTCGTCGTCAACATTCAGTGTCCAGTGTCTTCAGCTTCGACATTGATTTTTATGGTTCAGGTTGTTCGGTGATGTCAATGGTTTTCATGGTGTTTGAAGGATAGGGTTTTGTACCTAGTTGTCGAAACGTGTTTGTTTTCAGTTCCGTCGGGGTTTGATTGTCACATGTCTTCATCGTCAGTTCCGCCAAGGTTTGGGTTTCCAAAATGATCCATGGTATTCATCATATGGGGTTAATGTCACATTGTGACAATTGATTGTAAAAAGGGTTGTTTTAAGTACAAAGTGATGTACAGTCTTAAGGACTAAGGCCTAAGACCTAAAACCCTAACTTACATCTAAAAACCCTAACCTAGAAGCTAATCCATGTATTAAAAGACATTTAAATACATTAATCCTAAGGTTCCTAACCCTCGAACCTTGTAAACCCATTGCATAACATAAAAAACATTGTAAAATTAATATAAATGCATTACAATATAAAACATAGATCCCTTGATTCTTATTAAATCCGTCTTGGAAGCCACACCAGCCTTTTGGATGGCACTGGCATGGATACCAAGAAGCATTCTAGGGTGCTTAAAACAGATCTATAACAGCTATCTCTGGAATGGAAATCAGGACAAAAGAATTTTTGCCTGGATAAGTTGGCAAAAGATAGCACTTCCGAAGAAATGGGGTGGCTGGGGACTCAAAGATCTTCCCTCTTTTGCACAATCTATAGCGGCAAAATGGGTTGGTCTCTAATGACTAGTCAGAACCTCTGGGCACATATTTCATATCACAAATACATATGGCCTCAGAGTTTACTTGATTGGATCAAATTACCTTCATGGCAGACTAGAGGCTGCTCATCGGTGTGGAAGGCACTGATTCTTTCTCTCCCTCACATTCGAGACCACCTGGTTTGGAGAATAAATGGTGGTTCACTTGGTAGCATTGGACTCGACCCTTGGATTGGAAGTGGGGGAAGGCATATACTAAGCAGAGATCTCATCAGACATCTTCATTCACGGGAGATCAAGGTCTTTGCAGATATCGCAGACCAACAAAACACCAATATTTTCGCACAGGCTTGGAAGTCAGTTGCGCAGCTTGATCTTCCCCCACAGTGGCAACAGGAGTGGCTGGAATTTATATATGCATTAACTGAATCGCATATAAGAATAAAATAGGGGACTGATGAACTTGTATGGTGTTTGGCTGACAATGGCATATACGCCCCGAAGCTTAGATACTGCTCTCTTATTCAGCATAAAAAGCCCGAAATTGTTATTAAATGGTGGAGCGATATATGGAAGCTTGCTGCCCCACTGCGCATCAGACTTTTTTTCTGGTGTGCTCTCAAGGATATCGTACCTACAGGAGATCATTTAATCCACAGAGTGATATATGGTCCATCATGGTGTATACTGTGTAAAGCAGATTCGGAATCCACTGTACATCTCCTCCTGCAATGCACAGCTATAAGACATCTCTGGCAAAATCTATCCACGTCTATCGGTTTTACTGGATCTTGGAACGGCGGAGACTTACAAAGCGTTTGGGCAGACTAGTATAGCAGATACTCTCGGTCCAAGCTTCTGAACCTACCATCGGTGGTCTCTTGGCATATCTGGAAGGCGTGCAACAGATATATCTTCGACAGCCGGACTGTATGTTGGGCTAGAACAGAAGCCAGCATCATCTCCTCTTATCTAGAACTGCCTGAACCTACTCCCTCTAGGGTGTGGAGCATAAATCCTCCCCCTATCATTGACAGAACCGTCCCTTGGGCCTTCTTCGACGGTGCCTCAAACCAAAACGGTTGTGGGGGGGGCTTCATACTTCACATCAGTGAAAACCAACAATATAAAGTCAAATTGGGACTCGGAGTGGGCTCAAACAACTTTGTTGAGCTTATGACTCTGCGTCACCTTCTACATTTCTCTTTGGGACATCAGTGTCTACATCTAAACATATTTGGGGATTCTTTGAATATAGTGAACTGGTTCAATCAATCTTCAATATGTCATATACACACCCTCAACAACATTTTGTATGAAGCACACAATTTCAAGGCAGCTTTTACCCATATCTCTTGTACTCACATATACAGGGAACATAACAGCAACGCTGATCAATTATCCAAGGAGGCCACGATACTACCCAGAGGCGAATGGATAATACTGGAACAGCAAGGATATGAAGAATACAGATATTACCACAGGCCCTACATAGATCAGCGATACCAAAGGAACAACAGTCTTTGAACCGCATAATGATTTGAAAAACTGATGTTTTTAGAGCTATTATTGTTTCTATGATATATAGAATGAATACTACGGAACCTGCGCGCGGGTATGGAGACGCAGCAGAGTAAACATTGCCATGTATGGAGACGCAGCAGAGTAAACATTTCCATGTGAGCAATCAAAGTTGGGGTGGTTTGTGAAGCTGCAACCTTAACCACAATGAAACTGCTAGGTGGTAACTGTCGACATGTGAATGGTTTAGAACGGCGCAACCGCACGGGCAAGGAAGACCGCCAAATTTTATCAAAACCATCAGGGTCTTTGGAAAACTACAACGTGTGAAAAAATAAGGGGAACCGCCAGGTAAGTGCATTACCAAAACCGCCGAGAGAAGTTACATTTACATGTCAGGTGGCTAACTATTAGCCAGAACAGCGGGGCCTAACCTGCAGGTGGCGGCTTACGGTTTGACCGCACCATTCACATGATCCATCTGACCTCCACACAGTTAACCTGACCGCCAGTGGATTGTGGTTATTATAAGGTTTATTTTAGGTTTTTTCATTAAGTTTTGGATATTTAATTAAAACCACCATGTAATTTTATCCTAAGGTGTCATTTCATGACAAGGCCAAGGGAAACAAACCCTAATTTCAGCTTATGCATCCCTAAACTCAACCTAAGGAATTAGAATGCAGCTAGAGGGCTATAAAACTAGTTTTGCTCATTGAAGATGGGGAGGAGTGGTTTTTGAGTTTTGTATGCAGATTCTAGAGGATATAGGTTGTTTTGTTGTTAGTGTAACAACAACATCGGGAGTCAAAATTGGGAACTGAGACAGACTTTGGAAAGCTAATTTAGAGGGCTTTCTTATGACAATGACCAGAAATGCTTGTGTGCACATTCATTTTGGTCAATTTGATGTGTAATCGACCTTCTCGGATTCAATCCTAATAAAACAGTCGCCCATCTTGAAAGCGGACCTGGAGACATAGTCCATCAGGGATGAACTCCGTAATCAATCTTGTTGTCTGGTATCAATGTGTATTTGTTGTTTTTCACTTCTGTTTTACATCTTGCTTATGTTTATCATCTATCGTAAAGTCTTTCTTCTCAAGCAGTTCTCACGCTTTTAAGCACTTTAAGTTAACATTCAGTTCACTAATGGCATTAATCAATTCTATATCAGTTTGACATATGATCATTTCAAATCACCATGGAACTTGGTTACAATTGTGTTGTGCGCTTTTCATCTGGGGTGGTTTCATCCGAGATAAATTGATTCTTGTTAACATCAGTATGTATAAGGATTCAAATCGTTGACAGGTAGCTCTCTATGTTGATAGTGAATAAGCTAAATCAGGTGCCTGTTGGTTGCTCTTTTGTCAACTAATTTTTCTTGGCAAGAAATATGTTTGCATACCTACCAGTATATTTTCATAGCTATCTATTATGAAAATGTTTGATAAAATAAGAGGTTGCTTGTTCAAGAATGTGGAGGTCCTAGTGACAAGGTTTTGGAAAATATGATCAATAATATATCTCTTTCATTGTTGTATAGTTAGCATAATCTCTAGAATATGATGAAATCTATTTTTCTTCTTATGTAATTGAAAATCTTAATTTATTGTTTTGTTAACCTATTTTTCAAAATATTGTCACTATTGTTATGTTGATTTAGTATTTTGTAGCTAAGATTCATTTATTGATTAGCTTCAATATTTTCTATTTGACTATATTGTCTTTTGTTTGTTGTTCTTTGATTTCTTAACCTTATTTATCATAGATCCAAGCACTAAAGGGTGGTTGCATTGAACAAGTTTTCATACTATTTTGATAGGGTTAGTTGAAATGAAAAATACTTTTGCATTAATTACATCCAATCTACAAGAAATCGGTCACAAGTTATATAGATTTAGTTTATATATATTGGAGCATTTTTTTTATTATCCTAGTGATTGTCTATTTGACTCGATTGTTGTTCTTCTTCATTTCCACTATACTTCAATTGAAGTACGAAAAGGAGTTGTAAATCACTTCCAATATTACTTAGATCACCAAAACAATATTGCCTTGTAGTCATGGAAAATCGAATTGACACATGAGTTTCTTAGAGACCTTCAAAATGTTAATGATATTGAGACATACTTGGAAGGATTGTCTCCACCATGTTTTTTTCATGCTCCATCCACAATTATCTTATGGGGAGATGCTTTCTATGTCCATTGGTTATCTAATTGGTTTTCAGTTCGAGTGAATGTTTGGCTATACACAAATGGACAACCATATCTTCAATTCAATCAAGAAACTCACCGATATCAGTATAATATTTTTCTACATAACCAGAACCCTATATGTGGGATTTTGAACCACTCTTGTTGTATCGTACAATAGACATGTTGGCTACAATTCCTAGATAAACTATTAATGCATTTTTGCATGTCAATGCTAATGTAGGGAATTTGACATGTTGTCAATTGAGAAATTCCTATTGCAATATGGCTTCTTGATCTATGGAAATTTTTTAAATGACTTCCACAACTCTTTGTTTTAATCTTCTTGTACATTTGCACCATGGTCTGATATGCTTGGAGTGAGAAAAACAATTGCACAAAAATTTTACAATTGTCTCATTTTCAATGACATTAGAGCTATCAATTACTTGAGAGAACATTTGGATACTAGGACCATTGAGGAGGAACAATGTATCAATGACTGACAAGGTTATATTATTAACTTGTCATTTCCATATGCATTTGGACATATAGAAGAAAACGGTTTTTCAATACAATGGATATGTGAAATTCTTAATGTTAACATATCTATCTAAAATGCATACATGAGAGCTATCACTTTGAGATTTAATTCATCAAGCACTTCATCTAGAATCTTGTAACTTTTGCAACTACTGATGTCCAGATCACATTCACATTATCATGTACTTTTGAAAGTTGGTGGTATTGATGATATTGGCCATGATAACAATATGCAAGGAATACTTGAAGCAACGTTTGAAAGAGAGACCAGTAATTCAATGTCCAATGTGCATTTTAGGCATGCTTCTGATGATGATCCTATTTGTACTGCATCTTACATGCAATTGAGAAATTAGGAAATTGATACTTTAGTTCCAAGAAAGAGGAAATTTGTTAAAGTTTCTAAATGTTGGACATTATCGAAACAAGATGATGATTCTTTCTCAATGCACACACACAAGAAAAAAAAAAGGCTTTGTTCCTTCTTCAATTGAATGCAATAACATACTCGCTTGCATCAATTGAAGTTTGCAGTCTAAACACAAGGTTCTTTTCTATAAAAATTTCATAAAGAACATGTGCAAAAATAAGGAAATTGAGAAATATCTTTGGTCAACTAAAGACACACCTACAAATGGATGTTGCATTTGTGATAGATTGTTCTTCGCAAAAGACATGAGACTCATTAATAAATTTGCAATGTGCAATTCTTGATATATCATGTATGAAACAAAAGAAAAATGAATCAAAATAGATGAATCTTGTAATAATGCAATACCCAAATAAATTTTATCAGCATTTGCATCACTTATGTGTATTCGTCCAAATTAAAAATTGATTCCCATTGCACAATTGGCACATCTAGAGGAAATATTGGTGGTACCAAGAATGGATTTTGCACAAATAAGGCAACTTGGTTACAAAAGGTCACAAATTATTTTGATAGGCACAATTATAAATGTTTCTACCAACTTGGATAGAGTTCAAACAACTTTTCTTAGAGATGTTGATGAATGAATGACAATTGTAGTTATGCTAAAGAAAAAACTAGAGTACAAAAATCCTTATTTGTCTGGGAACATTTGGCCCAAAAAGGTAATCAATGCTTTACATGACTTTTAAAACACCACTTTGTACAAAAATGAACAGATATTAATTAACACTAAATGGAAAAAACACTTTGATCAAAATAAACAAAACCATGAAAACAATGATACAACATCGAATCAACTCGATTCAACATATTTTGGTGATGACATAGAGCTAATAATTGAGACTCGTGTGCATGGGTACTCCAATTCTCATGTCATTCATGACCATTATGCAATAATAATACAAATTGCACCTTCTAAGGTATTCCATCCCCTTGGCACTTTTCAAGACAAATTTTCTGAGGACTTAACATCCCAACATTATTCTATAGATCAATTTGAACCATTAATGTTGTCAACTAGTTCTCTTAACAATGAATTGTTCAATGGGAACTATTGCACATGTCTGGTGACTTTTTGGCCCATATTACAAACATATGCTTTAAAATTATGTGTATATTGATAAACCAAGCTTCTAGTTCAGCGTGGATTTCTATATGCAAAGAAGAACTAAAAGGACAAAAACTACTTTCCAAAGATGTCAAGAATCAAAAAAATCTTCAGAGCATGTTGCAATCACCAATTTCATATCAATGTTTCAAAAGAATTCACACGTCACTAGATTACTTTAAACATATACGAAAAGAAATATTTTCAATGATACGACAAATTGGGCCACCAACCTTTTTTGTCACATTCACTAGTGTTGAGCATCATTGGGATGCATTGACAAATGCATTGATAAAACAAAGCCCTAGATTTATAGCAAGTGACAGTAACAACTCTATTCATGAATGCATTGAGACATTAATTACATATCAATCAGTCATTTGTAGTCGATATTATAGGCATAGAATCACGTCACTACATGCTTTTATCTTAGCTTATTTGTTGAGTATGGGTATGCCTCCCTCAGCAAATATGTCATGATGTAAATGTATTGTAACAGATGATGATCTCGTTGGTTGTTCTTGATCCCGAATTGTCATAAGGTAAAGCACTTCAGTCATCAACTATCATTTCTGACTTTGCGCTTTAGGGGGAAATCTGTTATAGGCCATTTTGTCACATTTGGTCAATAGGCCTTCAACTAGATCAATCAACATCCTTTGACCTATTTTCATCATCCTTGCACAAAGCCCTAAGCATGACTCATTTTAATCATTGAGTTTCTACTTGAAAACAACTTGTTTCAGTCATTTTAAGGACCAACACACCCTAGCCCCTTATTGGCCAGCGTTGACTACCAGGTTGCCCTACTTTGCACTTGCGCTGATCACCAGCAAGTTTCTTGGTGTTGGGGGTGCGTTGATTATAGAAATTCAAGAAAACAAAAATAATCCCGAAGCTTCCTCTTCCAGAAGCTTCCAAGGTTTGTTGTAACCATTTACCTTAGATAAAAGTCTTGAATTTTATCATATCATATCTTGGATTTTTCATCCCTTATCCCTTGAGCTCATCCTCCCATCAAGAGTGGATCTCAAGCCCAAATTGGTAAAATGATAAGAATTCATGAAGTACGTCCTTCACCTATATATTTACTGCCATCCATAGGCAAGGGGGTTGGCTTTTGGAGAGTGATTCTACCCTTATGTTGCTAATGTAAGAGATATATTTCCATGTATTAGGGTGATTAGAGGTGCACTTTGAGATAAGGAAATGAGCTCTTCTACAAGATCAACACCTATTTTTGGTTGTAACTCACTCCATTTCTATTAATGCAAAGACTTCTTTATTTTCCTATATATGATGTTATGGTTTCATATATTTCAATACCATGTTGATCAATTGAATACAATGATTAGATGATGTCGCATAGATTTCATGGATCATTTGCTTGTGTTATCTGATTGTGCATGTTTTAATTATATCGATCAGAGCTAGGATTGGAGCATTCAAGCCAAGGAAGGAGTGAAGCATATGAAAATTTCCAGGCAGGCTTCATCCCGCTATCTATTTACTTTAAGGAAAACATTAGTCCCTTTGTATTTTTGTTGTTTTAGGTCAGTCCACCAGGCCTAGGGAAGATACTTATGTTCGCAGTAGTAGATTCTACATAACACATCTCGTTCTCCATGTGTTAAATTTTGATTAGTTGGCATTGAAAAATTTATGTCATAACCAATATTTGATGACGCAGATCTGAGACCTCTTTGTACCAATCTAGGGGTGGGTGCAGACACAGGTGGCAATGGTAAGCTATTGGAATTATTGAACAAACTCTTTGACTAGTTGTGTTCCAAGGGGTGTCAGAGCCTACAAGTCAATGGCCCAATAACCACAAAGGGGCTTAGTGTAATGATTGTTCACTACAAATACCAACATCACCTATGGAGTTTAATGCCGACTTTTGAGTTTACTCAGGGCCACGATACTTGTCCGAACATAGAGATTAATGGAAATGAGGTTGGGAATTTGCTTCTGTGGCTATCGAAGCCAGTGGAGGCACTAACCGAAGAGGGATATTAAGAGTCAACTCGTTTTGGCTCCTTTAGAGAGAAATTCTAAAGCATGGAACAAAGATTACAGGAAACGAATAATCATGTAGGAAAAAAAGCCCAAGGGAATGAAGACTCCCTGATGCAAGAGCAGTAGAGCCAACCTATAGAAGATGCCAAATTCTATCTCTTCCATCCATCTAGTCCTCATAATTAACCATGAGGATCAAATTTGGCAGCCTTAGCATGAGCTCAACATGCATGAACATCTACCTTGAATACAAATTTTCCCATGCTTTCCATATTGCCTTCAATGTCGAGAATTGGGGAAGTAGATTATTTGCATCCATTTTGCAAGGTACAGAAGGGTGCGATAAGAATTGTGAGGAGTTTGCATTTAATTTTGATCTTGCACTACAATGCATACATTCTATGACTTTGAACAACGCAGATGTCCTTGTGAAGGACTTGTCTACTTGTGATCACCATCCGAAAGATATCACACGAATATGAGCACATGAGAAAATGAAGCGATGCCGCTGGCTTTGTTATCCATGAGGAAGAGGGTCTTCCAACTTTAAAGGATAATAATAAAATCTTGCCAAGGTCTAAGTTAGTTACATTTTTCCTTTGTGAACTTCATTCA
The DNA here is from genome assembly GCA_000404065.3 of Pinus taeda. Lineage (NCBI taxonomy): Eukaryota > Viridiplantae > Streptophyta > Pinopsida > Pinales > Pinaceae > Pinus > Pinus taeda. The sequence continues at coordinate 58,527 of APFE031587549.1, read as the reverse complement.
TTGATGAAGCAATAAAGCCAAAGATTTATTTTGATCGTGGTATATCATATTAACATGTGTTATATTGGGCAGGTGGTATTAATATATCATACCAAGGCTATTTACAAGTTAAGAATTTCTATTATAAAATGGGGTAATCTCCATGGTTAAGAATATTGTTACATGTTTTTTAAAATGCATATATCTTTAACTCGTGGAATAATTCTCTTTATAATTAATAATAATGATAATTTAAGATAAAGTTATAATTTAGTTATTTTTAATATTTTTTTAATCTTGGAAGTGTGAGATGTATCATGGAATAGGTGGTTTAATGCTTCTCATAGATTGTATAGATCGATGCCTATCAAAATTTATCAGTGATTTAAGTTACATGACTATGCTAGTAATATATAACTAAATGCACATTATTTTTGTGGTGTAGATTTTAATAATTAGCCTATGTAAATTCATTTAGTTTGGATTTTCAACTTTATTATAGAGCTAATTTAGTTAATGATCTTATATGATCTTATATGATTGGTTATTTCTAACTTAAATTATTTTTATTATTTTTATTAGTATTATTATTTGGAATGAAAGCACGAGAAACCATGGAGTGCTTCCCACATTTCGTAGATGGTAAAACAAGTAAATTGTCAACCCTGATTATAGGGTCTCACCCCAAGGGAGTAGAAGAGAGTCGAACATGTGATCAAAAATAATATCAAAGAGCTTCAGTATTAGCTCTCGGCCACTTGAGCTAACTCTTGGGGCTAGAAAAAATTTGGGCATTGGGTACCACTTGGGGTCGAAAGTCAACCTCCCTCTCGGCCCGAAGGTAAGAGAGAGGTTGTTGGTACTAGGACAACCCTCTGTGTAGACTCACTTAAGAGCACAACATAGTTACTCTTTTCCAAAGCATAAACATGTCAACATATGAGACTTGAACCTGGGTGGGGAGGATAATAACTATTCCACCCAACTACCCAAGCTAAACTTACTTGATAAAGTCTTTAGGCATTAGGTACCACCCAAGGAAGAAGCCTCTCTCTTGGCCTCCCTGTTAGCCCGGGTCTCAAAGGCAAGAGAGAGGTTGTTGGTACTAGGCTAGCCCTCACGATGGACTCACTTAACAACATAACATAGTTACTTTATTTTAAAGCATAAACATGTCACTTACAAGACTTAAACTTAAGTAAGAAAATAACAACTATTTTACTAAACCACCTAAATATGAATAATGGTTGTCTTTCAACAACATATAAGGCTTCCAGGTGACGAATTCCATACCATATTTCGGATGGAGTAACTAGGTTGTATATTGTTGTGGCCTCTTCTGCTTGGGCCTAGGCCCATGGTCTACCTTGAGGGTCGCAACCACCGCCTCGTTGGTGGCTACGCATGTGCTATTGAGGCATTATGACCAGGGAGGAATAAAACTAGAAACTAGCTAAGAAGCACCTAAATTTATAGAGGAGAAAATCAAGGTAGGTATAAAGAGTTGAGGGATTGAACCAAAAAGGAGGGGGCATCCCAAACAGGTGAGCCCAACAGAAACAAACACCACCAAAAGACAGAAAACTAAGAGGAGGCCTACATGTATGATGTAAAGGCAACCTCTGTGACAAGCCCTCCAAGCAAATTGATCAAAAACCACCATTGCAAACTAACTCCAAGCATGAACTAAAAACCCTGTAACAAGCTCCAAAGAGGCAAGAATGCAGAGTAATAGGCACATATTTTATGATTGTTGAGGTTCTTTGAGTCATCAGCTTCTCTAATTGCAACCAGAAAACCATCACTGTAGTGACCAACCGCAAAATGAAAGCCAAGTTTGGAGGGCACCACAAGAGCACATAAATTGTGAATCCATATAGGAATCTCTACCCTATATAGGATGTTCTAGAGATAGTGTTCAAAAATTACCATATCTAGGTGCCATGAATCACTATAACCACATCGATAGCCCAGACTACCCTAGGCTCATAAATAAAGACAAACAAGCTCCAAAGCATGCAATTCAACTGGAGAATATTCACAAGAATGTCTTCACCACCATACGTAGATCTTCGCATGTCACCAGGTTTGGAAAATCCCACCTGCAGTGAGGGATGTACAAGGCAAGACCATATACACAGGAGCAAACCTTGTTGTTGAGCAAGAATGAGAAATTGGTGTTTCATATTGATGACTCATACTAAATGTCACACACTTGTGTATGTCGGGGGATGAATTTTGAGGAGGTGAGATGGCGAGATTGCCCCAATTCCTGCTCTACCTCGTTTTCCACCCATCAAGAAGCAAAATAAAATAAAAAATTATATTTTATATTAAAAAAATATCTATTTAATTATTTTTTAATATTTTACAATAAAATTTAAATTATTATTAAAAAACCCAATAAATTAGATATATAATTAATAACCTTTTTCCAGTATTCAAACTAAACCTAATTAATATAACATCTCTAAATCATATTAAAAAAATATACCCTTCCATGATAAGGAAATCCACTACATGACAAAAAACATGTGTACAAAATATACCTTTCGGGTGATAATGTAGTGTAGTGATGAAACATATCTATGCCAATGCTGAAAGGAATCTAATAAGTATAAGCATTTAAAGCTATAAAGGTCATGTGACCCTCATATTATCTTCAGTTTTTAAATGTACTTAAGGTCCTTGTGGTGAGGAGTTTACCCTAGCCACTCGTAGTATTGTTAAAGGTACATTTTAGTCAGTGTTTTCACATGGAGTTTGAACATGCAACTTGATATTATATCTGCAAAGGACAACTTGTTAATATCCTCAACTAATATGTGTTGATGAAATTTTTTATATTTAAAATGACAGGATACTTAGGTCCGGTCGTTTACTTATACCCTAAGAATAGGATAGGGCGGTCCCATTTTGGTTCACAAGTCCTCAAATTTGGGTTTAAAATGATAATGAGGTTTCATTCATGTGTTCAAGGAACAACGGGCTTTTATAAAAAAGTAATCTTTAAATTTAAAAGGAGCGTATTAATATGAAATTATATTTATTTAAAATACGTTGATAAAGTAATTAGATTTGAATATTAAATATCATTAATTATAAATTAAATATTATTTTGAACTGTAAAAAAATATTATTATTATTAAAAAAAAAAAAAAAACTATATTTTCATTATTATAAAAATTGTTTATATAAGTAATAGAAATATCTAAATAACAAGGCATAAAAGTTTACTAATGAATTTCATATGGAGCAATAGGCAACCCAACATTACTCTGTGAGTCAATGCAAGTAAGCAAAACTCTTGCAAATATTTAATAGATTAAAAACCATGAGGTCTATACATAGACCCAAATGGATCATAAACATTTGGGGTGAAACCCCAAGACACCTAGATAGCTCTAGAAGATGCTCTAACCAACAACAAGAAAGCGTCAGAAGATACTTTGATCGGCAAATAGGAACAATGTCGGAAGATATTTTGATTAGCATGTGTCACAAGATGCTTCAACGGGCCTCATTGAAACCCAAACACCATGGAAGCATCAAAAGATACTTTGATCGGCCGCACAAACCAAGGTCTAGTGCGGCTAGGGATCTAGCAACCCTACTTCTTCTTCTGTGTAACCCATCCAAGGGACGTGACCCTCTGTTCCACTAGTGTCCACCTAGGCAAGCCCAAATGGCAGCCAGTGAATACTAGGCACATCAATAGAAGACACAGTAGCATCTGTCATGGCTAATGTCGAAACCTCCTCCTCTACATCCATTGCCATCGCCTGACGTTCTTTTTCCATCGCACTGCTACTGCAACCACCCAATGTTCTTCTACTATCAATCCATATATATTCTAAAAAAGGTATTAACACAAAAAAATTCTAATATTTTTAAAGTTTAACAATGAGATATAATACCATATAATGTAATATAAACCAACCTAGATTCATCTTAACTCCGGATCTACCAAGCATCGGGAGGGATTAAATATCTTTTCACTTTTCACTTTTCACTTTAAAAGAAGGTTTGCATTTCAAGATATTTGATCCCTTTCGACGCTTGGATACAGAGTGAAGATGGATCTAGGCTTATTTAATATTAATTATAATTATAATTATAATTATTAATTTTATGTTTTTATTTATTTAATTATTTATTAAAATTTAAATTTAACTTTTATTTCTATTTTAGTTTGACAAATACAAGACATTACAACATCTCCACCATACTACATTGAATGTTTTTTTTAATTTTATTTTTATTATTATTTTATTTTTTCCAAGTTAAAATGTTTAACATTACAACATCTCTACCGTACTGGGTTGGAGAGCCCCTCTAGATACAATTATTTGTTCAACAATAAGCTCAAAGTTGGTTCTCAATCCATGCGATATCATTTATAAATCATGTGATCATGCATTCAAAATGCATGCCAATCACCATTCTCTTGCCTTCTCATATAAAGAGTAATAGAAAAATAAATTTTAAATCTTTTGATACCAATAAAAAGACTCTACACCTTACACCTCACACCTCAAAGAAATATTCTAGCAAGTCAAAGTTTTAAATCTTTAATTCAACATTTCTTCTTCCATAAAGATATGGTTTTTCTCATTAGTCAAAAACTCTAAAATTCAGCTTCACTCTAATAATATGTTGGATATCGAAAAAACTAAGGCAAAATAATATGATAATAAAAAATAAATATAAATAATTTATTTTCTATAAAATCCTTAATTCAAAGTTTGGTTTTTCTCATTGGTCACAGGTTCAAAGATTGTATCGCTCCAATAATATGGTGGAACTCTAAACAAATAAGGCAAAAAAATATATATATGCTAATAAAAAATCCCCTCTACACTAATAAATTATAAATTATTTATTTAACAATAAGAACAAAGCCAAAGAAGAATGTGATATGGGTCAAGCTTTCAAATATTTAGCACAGGGTCAAGGCAATACATAATAGCCTTAATTTCCATGAATTTGTTGGATGACTTCCCGTGCAATTTCCAGGTCAAGCTCCTAGTTTGTTTTGTTAAAAAATATTATATGGAAGGAGCCTTACACATGGGTATCATTGATGAGTTGAATTACAATTAAATAAAACAGTGAATATCTCCATTTTTTACAAAGGTTTTGGGAGGAAGTGGGTTAAACCCTGAGAAATGCAAACCATTTTCAGCATCATCTTCTAGTATTCTGACTCTTTCCATGTGAAGAGGCAAAAAGAAAATAATGGGCAAAAAGAAACTCTAGAGTTGAAAATTATCCAAATCAAATAAATATGTCAGCTACTTGTTTTGGTGCCAAAATTGTCTTCCATAAGATTCGTGAAACTTTTCCGGTGGTTAAAATTAGAAGGCCATAAATAACTTATGAAATGGAGCTCTGTTTGGTTGATATCTTCCTCTCTTCTTTATTGTGCACATAGATGCAGATAAACAATTGACATAAAGATATGGTAGTTTCAAAACCTTACCTTATATAAATATCATATGAATATTATAGGCAAAAAAAGGGTTGTAAAAAGGTGGATAGAAAAACACAAACAATAAATTGATTATTTTTCCTTAATTTTATTATTTTTTCCCCAAGGAAAAATTGTAATTTTCATTAATAAGTTGAAAATTACATATTGTAGATGCTTTAAGAAGCATATGCAGTAAAGTGTGGCAGTCCACCTTCAGATGTTCTTATACGAAAAAACCTGAGAGGGAAGTCTGGTAATAATTACATAATTACATGTCAGATATAGATATGTACATAAAAAAGTTGTACTGGAAGAAAAAGTTTGTCTATGAATCAAAAAACCATGAAATCAAGGTCTGTCTGCCCTTTGAATCCTCTAATAAATGTATGGGCAATGGAAGTACTGATAGAAATCTAGTCCCCTCTACTCTTGATCAACCATAGACCCCTAGGTTGAATCGAGGCCTCCTTGGACAATCGGTCGAAAACCTGATTGTGTTCCCTATAGATGTGATGAAAACAGATGGAATCAAAATGTGATTTCAAAAGTAAAACATCAGCCATAATATTCTTGAGTGTGTGCACACGGTAGATAGATATGTTGTTGAACCAATTAATGATGATCTTAGAGTCACCAAAAATTTGTATATGCCTACACTCCTTCTCTAATGCAAAGTATAAAAGATGTCTGAGGGTGATTAACTCTGCAAAATTGCTTGTTTCGATGCCCAAAACCATATGAATTTTGAAAAATGATTTTCAGATAGATGTAGAAGGACACCCCCACCACAACCATTCTCCTGGGCAAACCCATCAAAATAATCCCATGAGAGACTCCTATCAATGACTTAAGGGATAATAGTTCTATGAGATGTAGGTTAGTCATCGTCTAGGATGCTGGTGTATAAAAATATAATAAGAGAATACGCCCATGACCAAAGAGGTTCAATACCCTTAAAATAGATTTGTTCCTAAGTAGCCAAATAGACCAACAAACCAGAAGAGGGAGGTTCCTAATTTTAAAAGGTTGAGCAGATGTCCACGATTTCCAAGCATCAAGGATGGTTCCTCCCTACTATCTTCAGGTAATTGAGGATGGATTGTAGAATAGTGTCATTCTTCTGCATCTTGATATTTCAAAGTTTATCCTTGAGTGCCAGTTTCTTGTGGTCGTTGTTATTCTCGAACAATTCTGTCAGTGCTTCCACATTGTGAAAGGAGTTGCTTTCCCATGGATATTTGGACAATGTGGTCTCTTGCTCCCTCCAAGATTGTTCTCCTCTCCTTGGCTACATCTTTCTTCCATTAGGTTAGGTTTTTTGCATCATATGTATGTGGTTTTGCAATGTTGCCTTGACATATTCTAGCAATCCATTGTCGTCCAACACTGCCTCAATGCGATCCTTCCATGCAATGAAATTAGAGATGCCTTCCAATGCATACTCTAGTCTCAATCTGTTGAAGGTCATTTTCCCAACTCTAAAGAGATCCCGCTACATTGAACTGCAAATTCGATTCTCCTAAGTAACAACTTCAAAATTCCTGCTATAATGTGAATCCTGCTTTGATACCATGTAGAAATTATGGTGTATAAATGTAATTGCTCATGAAATTTTAATCTAAATCACAAGACACAATCCTACTAAACTACTTTGTAGCATTCAATTCACAATTTAGAACATCAGTCACAGACATGCAATAAGAAACAACACACATGCACAATATTTTTTTAGGGGAAAGAAATATGCTAAAAACCCCTTATGCCTACTTGCATTAATTTGATGAATAGAGATGTATTGCAATTGCTTGCTCAATATGAGCTCAACCTGCAAGTGAATAACCTATCTCTCTGCTCACTGAGAAGTTATGACCCGGACTTAGTCAATATCTACCTCTACTTGAGCCCCTATTTCCTTGCACAATTTCTGAGGAAATTAGGTCCATGTTATTTAGGAATTTCCTCCAAAATGCTTGCACAATTCCCAAGGTTGATCATCTGACTGCATGCTACAAACAATTTTACACTACCTTGGAATATCCACCACAGCTGGGGAACTCGAATTCTCTGCATGCACTAGCTATTTTTGGCTTATTGATCAGTTAACTAGATTATCACTTAGACTGTTGTCCCACTACACAACTGACCTTCCACTAGTTCTTCCAATAGTTAGAACTAGTTTAATTGAAAACAACTTGAAATAACTGACCTTGATTGCTACTAGTTAGCAATCACACATCTTAACTCCACTCCAACTCCTCTAACTCGAATTTACTCATCTAACTAGGTGACAAGAGCCATGTCACATGAGTTAACTACATCCAAGTTGTCTGCTGACATGGAAATTCGAATTTTCTCAATTTGACTAAGGGAAAATCAAATTGAGACTTTATTGTTGCATTTTTCAACATTTGGAAGTTCAACTTCCCTCCTAAAACAAAATTTTATCATGTGGTTTCTCCTCAAGATAAAAATCCCCACATGGGATATTTTACAAATAAAATCCTTTAATGGACTTAGTAAATGTCCACTTTGTTTGGAGGAATCGGAAAATATTCTCACATGTTCATACATTGCCCCTTTACAAAGGCAGTTTGGAAGAAAATACAAAATAGAGAAGGAGATGACTACAATTAGAACGGGGATAATATTGAAGACTTTTTCAAATGATAGACTGATGCAAAACATAAGACACAACATAAATCATTGTCTTTGATTATAAATTAGGCATTTGGCTCGAAAAAAACCATGTTATTTATGAAAATCAAGGCCAAGCATATCTTAAAGTATCCATTCATAGCCTAGCACTCCAAGATGTTATCCCTCTTCACTCTCGTGCACATACTTCTCTATATCCCCTTGAAGCTATCATAAAAAAGGACCTCCCTTGGTCATTTTTTGATGGTGCAGTGCAAAACGATCCATCAATAGCGGGAGTGGGAGACCTCTTGTTCCTCTCTAATTCTCATTATTTTTCTTTCTTGTGTAATATTCGTATAGCCACTAACCAGCCTAGATCCATCTTAATCTGGATCTATCAAGTGCTAAGAGGGATCAAGTTTGGAGTTAAGATGGATCTAACCCAGTACTCTTGCATTCCATATTGGATTTCCTCAAGCCTTTAAATAGGCTCCGTCATAACAAATACCATGGATTATGCAATACCATGGTTTTGTAAACCATGGTAATTTTATAGTTTAATTAAAATTAGAATTAATAACTTTATTTTTATAATTTTAATTATCGAGAGATTTATGCTTCTTTTTTTCTTTTCTTTTCTTTTTTGACCAAGTCAAAATGTTTACACTAAGATTACAACATCATTTCCATATTGGCTGGAGATCACCTCTCGGTGCAACAATTATGTCTAACTATTTACATTAAAGCTCATACTTCAGATTTCCACTCTACAACACATTCCTTCCTTTCATATATATGGTTACTCAAAAGTGGTTATAGCTTGGATGAATGGTGTTGCCAATATGAAAAACTATACTCTTCTTCCTATCTATCAAAATATACTTCACGGGTTATTAAAGTTCACTTGCATCTCTTTTGAACACATTTACAGGTCCAAAAATCAAGAAATTGAGACTCTTTCAAAAGCAAGAGTGGAAATAGACAAGGAATCATAGAAAGTTGCAAATAAAAACAAAGAAAGCCACCTCCTTAAACATATTCTCAACCCTTGGGAATCATTTAAACATTATGCAACACGCCACTTCTATTCTATTCAATTTTTGTGGTTCTTGGCGAGAGACAAAAATGAAATCTAACATTAAAAAAAATGTATGTTATTGTATTTGTATATAAAAAAACACAGTTACTAATATGTACTAGCAAAAGTCTGGTGCAAAGAGGCATTTAAATGCACAAGCATATGCTATATGTATTTTTCTTTTAACTATTAATAAAAATATGCTATATGTATTTTTATAGGCTTAAAAAGAATATACCCTCATAAAGTCTTTGAATTTGTACTCAAAGGCCATGTGAGATTACGAGAGTCAGATATTTTTTAAAGTTTCCAAAATGTATTTGTAAATTATAAGCTTTTAAAATTCTAGAAGGATATGTGACTCTATCATCTTCGCAAGTTTTTAAATGTAATTAAGACCAATGTGGTTACGTAAGCTTACCTTTTACTCATTTTTAACTCCTCTGGTTGGCCTTGCATTGATGGAAGATATTCAGATTGTGACAACAATTTGACTCGTTAATGGTTTTTTAATTGACCATTTAAAAACGAGTGAATATGATGGTTTTTTTATTGGCAATTTGATGATGGAGTAGATATGATGGTTTTTTAAGTTTACAATTTGATTAGGGAGGATTCCTCGTATGGAATATAAAGGTATTTTTTTATGTGAAATATATTATATATAAGTAGGTAGTTGTGTGTAAAAATAATGATATTAGTAATAGTAATAATAAGATATGCAATATTTATTACATTGAGAGGTGTATTTTAGAAAATGGTATAAAGAGATCGTTATGAATGAATGACTATAAAGTTGATATTATATCAACTTTTCAAGTTAATTTTTTGTTTAAAAATTATACTTTTAATAATAATCAATTAGATTTATTTTAAATTAAAATCTATCAAACACAATTAAGATCAAATCCTTGAAGGCAATGAACCTATTCATAGTTTTTTATATTTGCATCTCAAGGGATTTAATCCATTTTGATGTTTAATACATTTGAGGATGGATCTATATCCATTTTGATGTTTAATACATTTAAGGATGGATCTAAATTGGTGAATATCACATAAATAATAAGTACAAAGTTAAAGATCACATGAAAGGCACGATACTAAAATATTGATAGTGTTCACACTAAAGTAAATTATTGATGATGTTAATACTATAGTGGGAGAAGATCCAATCATATCTAGGGCTCACACCCAAAACATCACATTCATAGAGCCAAGGATTTTGGTGCATGCAATACATTATAAAAGTGTGTGAATAAATAAAAATATAATCTCTTTGTATTGATCATGTTTTTCCTTTGAGAGCTTAAGCAAAAATGGACATATTTTAGTCCCTAGCCACTTTTAATCATCTTTGAGTTTAGCTAAAGATTTTCATTTATGATAGGAATACCATAATTCTCTCATTAGACCAAAATTACTCAAAACACCACTTCCTAATTATTTCCATGACCCTTTTAGGGATGAAGGACATAGTATGCCAGTAAGCTATAAATTCTTCCAGTTCTATCATGACCACAATTAGTCTACCTCTCAATAAAAGCCAATGATTACTATTGATTGGTCCTTTATTCTATTTTATCAATCAACAAGCCCCAAATAGTCATTCGGTTTCAACTAAAATCCCAAGTACTTGAACCTTGTCATAAAATTTGAATTTTAAAAAGGAAATACATGCATGATATTTCTTGAAGATTCCTCTGCAATCCTCTTTAGGACAGTGTAAGACTTTCTACCTATTGATTTTCATACATATAGTTGTATAATATAGATCAATTGTTTCCTTTAAATTATTTACCTCTCTTCTAGAACCATCATATAAAATCAACATATCATAACAACATATGATTAAAAAGGAGGAGCTTTCCAATTTGATCCCATGTAGAAAACCTATTAATTTTGCCTCTAATGTCAATTTGTGTAATCCTTTAAACAATGAGAAATAGAAGAAGATGTTAGCGGACATCCTTGCCTCAAACCTATAGGGGACTTAAAGAACATTGAAGTTGAACCATTTATTACAACAACAAATTATATTGAACTGATCCGTAAATTATCATGGATATTCCACTAGACAGTTCGTCAAAACATATATGATAAATTATACTTAAAATTTTGAAATCTAGGCTATGAGGTTTATTCTTCTTTAGATTTATGGATTTATAGTTTATTGTTTATCATGTATGCATGGAAATTAAAATTATGTATAAATAGAGAACATTGAAATAAAAACTCACAGACCATGATTTGACACAAGATATAACTTGGGAAACCGTTTCGGGAGAAAACCTAGCAGGAAGGTGAGGCATCTATACTTTGTTTCTCTTAATAGAAAATGGCTACGAGTACAAAGAAGTAATGTTCATGGCATGTGGGCTACTATAGTGCATATTCCTCATTGTGCGCTTTCAGCTACTCTACTCATCTATGAAACATGGGCACTTGAAAAGAATATAAACGTTTTTTCTCCTAGTGGTCGATTATAAAACAGCCGGATAGTCTACCAATGGTTAGGTTTGAATCCCTCAACTCTTAATCAGAGTTACAATATTGACTCTTCTAGATTATTCTTCATCATAATCATTTGGATAGCCCATTTTTCATGATTTATGGGGGCTGACATGGCATCCTCTCAAATTATGGTGGTGAAAATAGGAAGGTCAATTTCCAAGTGGCATAACTTTTGCATACATACTCTTATTGTGGTTATTCTTGTGTTGTTGGAAAGGTCTTTGTGTGTAGAATATGAAAAAAATGTGTGGCATTAAATCAACAAAGTTTAACCACAAAAAAAATGTCATTTTATGCCTCAAAATGCTCCGAGAAGATTTCAGACCCGAATTTGCCAAACAGGATCCTGCCAATAAAATTGGGTCCTAACAATAAAACCGGGTCCGACTAGTAAAACTGGTCTTATGAGTTGATTTATCCACTTTTTCCACTCTAAAAGCATCAATATGGATGACAAACAATATAAGGATCCAATATGGATCATGAATTCAACCACTCCACTATCTAGTTGATCATTATACAAAATCATATATGAAGCAGGTTCAATCTCAAATAAACCCAAGATGACTTTCCATATGCCTTACATAATTCTAACTTCATGACCATATCCTTTACTTTCTATTTTTTTAAGAGTGAATAGGCCTTCTTAGGCTACTCCTATGGCCTCATGAATTTCTCTACCATGAAGGAAACCAAATTGCTCTTTTGATATAAACTAGAAAATATATTTTTGACCCTAAAAACTATAATTTTATAGATATTGTTACATATGATATTGGCCTAAAATCATCAAAATATTTATAAGTGTTCTTCTTAAAGAAAAATAATAAAATTATAAATTCCATTTTCCATTCTTCTAACATCTTTCATAACCGCAATAACTTTTCTTCAAATAATGAAACCTTAATAAAGACTCCATTCTCCACCCATTAAGCCCAAGACTTTTGTTTCTCTCGAAGGAAACTATGACAACTTTCAACTCTTCCCTATTTTAATAATGTTGATTCTATATGGCTAATTATATAAACTTTTAAAATGAGAAACCCCAATATTAACTATATATTTAAAATAAGTAACCTTAATGGCATTTGACTTTTGCATTTCCAAAATAATATTGGAAATTTTTATGTGATTGGCATAATTGTGAAAGTAACTAGTGTTTTCATCCTCGTTACCTAGTCAAAAATCCTTAAACTTTAATTTACCAACAAGTTCCTTTTGCTTTAGTGTTTCTCAAAAATCTCTATATAAGCTTGTCATTAAATTGCTTTAGTGTTTCTCAAAAATCTCTATATAAGCTTGTCATTATCATTAAAACTTGAATCATGATCTTTGAGCATATATCTCTAATTTTTCCTTCTCAACTAAAATATGAGCCTCCTAATCTTTGCTCCTCATGTCATAAACCCATTATGATACAACTATTTAAACATTTTTTGAGATTAGCTACTAGTTGACTCCATTGAAGCTGTCAAATCTCAACCATGTAGAATTAAAGGGATTTGTATACCCTTCATCCTTTAACTAATAAGCATTAAATTTAAAAGGGCCAAGAAGTTTTCTATATTCCCTCTTTATTTGTAAGAAGATTTTGCTTCATTTTTCTTTTCTACGCGTAATTATAATAATCTGAACAATGTAATTCAAATTAGTGTCATTGTGGTGTTGAAAACATTAATTGTATATTGTATTTTTTCCCATCTATTTTATGAAAAAAATATATTATAATTTTCTAAATCCAAATTCACTACTCATGGGTTATTGATAGATGCAACTTTTGAATTAAGGATAGAAAAACAAATGAGGTTGTTTGCATTCATATTTACATTTTTTTTGCGTAATTATAATAATATGAACAATGTAACTCAAATTAGTGGCATTGTGGTGTTGAAAACATTAATTGTATATTGTATTTTTTTCCATCTATTTTATGAAAAAAATATATTATAATTTTCTAAATCCAAATTCACTACTCATGGGTTATTGATAGATGCAACTTTTGAATTAAGGATAGAAAAACAAATGAGGTTGTTTGCATTCATATTTACATTTTTTTTGTTGCTTATTATGGAGAAGATAATGAAGAATAAAACTGAGTAAATTGTTAATGTTAGCTTTATATATATATATATATATATATATATATATTATATATATATATATATATATATATATATATATTATATATATATATATCTTCAAATTTTACTTTTCAAACCACACTGACAATTTTGAAATGTGAACTTATTAACTATTAAATTAAATGATAATAACTTGTGGTAAGTATGGCAAGGTGTTTTAGTGAGGGTTGATATTTTTAAGGATTTTCTGATATGTTACACGAGAATGCATTAGAATACAATGATTTAGATTGGAAGCTCTTCTCAAAATAGTGTTGAGTTTGGTTCACTGAGTAAAATATTAAATGAGTGGATGAGCTCTCTATTGTGTTTCATTAATTGCACTATTTAAAATATATGTTACATAGTGGTCGATATAAGCATTTTTAAAACTTCATTGCTAGTTTACATATACGACTTACAAGCCTTCCGATTCCATTGTGTGGTACTTTATAATACACCCAACCACCCTTGTAACATTGTTGAGTTCGTGGAGTACTTCAAATTTCTCCAATTAACTTAAAATTATCCTCAAGTACCATAATGTAACATGCCTAATATCATCTATAAATAATTGAGGATATAAGATACTTCTTGAATCCACCAATTTTCATCAATTTCTCGCTCTAATACCATTTTATAACATACCCAACATCTATATTTCACCCTATTTACTTGGATTTAAGCTATGATAAGATTTTGACAAATACAAACCACCATAATTAGGTTGAAATCAACATTCTACTACTCTAATACTAATTTACTCATTGTCCTACTATTAAGCTATAATTACATGCAAACATGACAATGTGAGCTTGTACATGCACATTCAGAACATAATAATTGCAAATGTAAACTTAGACATGCAAGAAAGCATCATTGAATTCATGACATACACATCGTTAATTCAACGTAATCATAAATAATGCATAGCATTTATCTTTCTAGGAATTAAACACCAAATAGTTACAAATGAAGGACATTCCACCTAACCATAAGATCTCTATTTCACTTAATATTTTTGCAATGAGGCCACCCTCGAGCTAAGGCTATGATTCCACATGGACAAATTCACCTTTGGCTAGTTTTAATCCTGTCACACATTCTAATTTCCCATAATTCCATGAGCTATTAGCTCTTACAACTATCCCAATCCACCAACACTTTTTCCCCATCATCTTGCACAACATAAGGAATGAGATCCCCTTCTCTACCATACAATCCCTTATGTTATCCCACATCCCTCCAGGGCTCCAACATAGATTGGTCAAGGAATCTCTCTATTGGTGACTCTAGGGATTCTTAATTGTAATTAATTGTAATTCATGCCAATAATATTCCTTGCCCATGGACATAAATTCCACATAGTTCTTATAATAGCCACATCCATAATTCTCTTATAGTATTTATATGGAAACTTAAGCTCAGAGACAAATTCTTAAGGAAGAATGAATGAGAAACAACCACTTGCATGACTAAAATTAGGGAAGTATATTTGCATGTCAATGATTAACTGTGTGACATCCTAAGAAGCACATGTATCTCTCTTGGCAACTAATTTGAAGGTCTAAAGACTTAAGAAAACATAAGCCAAAGGCTTAATATATTCAAGGTTTAAGGACTCAGGCTCACAATAAATTAATGTTATTTTTCACCCCCCTTGAGCCCCATAAGCCCTATTTCTTTCCTCTACTGTGAAATCATTCCCCCCCATGTTTTTGCCCTTCTCCATTTGTAGTTTGTGATGTATTTTGATTATTATTATTATTCAATGTAAAATTTACATATTACATAATAGTTCAACTCTCAACCATTCATTATGTATATATATTTACATTACTAAGCTAGGGATCAAACTAGGGGCATTGCTGGTAGAATCCATTTAAAGATAATATATGCACATCCACTCACACACAAACACAATGTCGTGCCCAAACCAAATATATTTGATATATTTCTATCAATATTACTCCATATTAGTTACAAGTCCAATTAATAGTACATGCACATTGTTTCATATGTCATTTTGTTTCAAAAAGTTGGTAAGATTTTTGTATATTTATTTTAATTTTATTTTTTTGTGCAAGGACGGCATTGTTTGCCAATGGAAAGGTATTAATAGACTAGAAATCTAGATAGAATATAATTGTCTTTCTTGTGTATCTTTTAACATAAATGAACTAAGAGGGCTCATGATGTTGATATCTCTTCTATGCTTTGTTACCATTGGAGCATGCAAGAAATTGTTCTTAAGAATTATAGGTTTATAAATATGCATGGATTAACTCATAAAAAGTGCTACAAGTCCATGATTCAAGTAGAGGTTCATTCACTCAATAGATGGTTGGCTTAGACTAGTCAATTTAATGTATTAGTAGTATGGGACCCTCGGTACAATTATTTGTTTTTGAAATAAATCAACCAATTCTAAAAGCAAGTCTAGTTTTACATAATTGATGGAATGGGCCGAGTTGTCATCTTCCAAGCATATTTCATATAAATATATGGGACTACTTAGAGCTGCTAATTTCACCCACAAAATGTATTATTCTCATTGTTTAAGTACAATTCCACTCCTTCTATATATAATAAATTTATTAATTTTATTCCAATTATCAATTAGTGAAAAGTATAGTTGTTCTTTTACTTAGTGATACATAGATGTTAGACAATTTCAATTACAAACAAACTATTTCAGCAGTATTTGTATTGATTTTCTTAATATTTGTAATGATAGTTTTATTTTTGAAAACCATGTTCTATATCTAATCTTTCAATTGCTCCTATTTGTTTCTTTCTTCTTCAAATAAGGAGAGAAATCACTCTTGCTTGTTTCTCTTCAACATATAGCAAGGTGAAAAATTAGTCTTTCTTTCTTTCTTTCTTTTTGTGTATATTCATTTAAGAAAATAAGAAAAGGATCATTATTACATGGTTGTTTGAGTATTACTAATTTGAGTGATCACTTCAATTATTTTATTTTATTTTTTCAAAGACAGAAATAGGAATTTGTATTATTAAAAAAAATTGGTTACTAGGCTAGAACCTTTATATATTCCAATCTTCCTTGGAGGTTTGAAATTGAGCATGGGGGCTCAATCCAAGCCATAAAACGAGTTCCCCATGACACAAAAATTTCATACCCTTTCCATCTAAAAATTCTTCAAAAAACTTCCAATATCCAAATACATTTAAATTCCATTATTCATTACTTATGTTTTGACTTACACTGACTTCTTGTTCTCCTTGACGAAATTCCTTTTCTTTTCATCCAAACTTGATTCCAGCCCATGTTTTCTTTTATTTCCCATCTAACCTGGTTCATTTTGGGACCAATTGTTCAATCCTCAACCTTTTTCATCTTCATCTCAAATTCCTGCCCATTAATGTGTACCTCAACAAGCTCAAATACATGTAAGTAAACCTTTATAGGTTGTAATTGCATCTCAAACTATTTTGTCGGTATCTGGTACCCCTTCGGTTCCACTTACCCAATTTTTACAAGGTACCTTGTTGTCTCAATCGCTTGGGCAAGGTATTGTCCAAATTCTAGTAGGACAAACTGTGTATAGCATGGCACAGCGCCAATCGAACCCACCTTATGCCAGGATGATGCAAAATCTCGTAGGGCAACAGTATAGACCTTATCAGGGTGTTCCTCAAGTGCCTTTTCAAGGCCAACATATCCATACCCAATCATTCCAACCTTTACAGGGTTATCTTGGAGATGGTCAATAAGGTTACACGTATGCTGGTTAGCAGAATCCTCCTTATTCTGGTGCCCAAGTTCCTCTTTATCATAACCCTCCTTATCTAGGAAAGCAAGTACATGTTGCTTAGGTTATTTCCTTCTTATTCAGCCTATCCTCCACCGGATTTTAACCGAAAGTTACCTTTTGTGGTGACTCTCAAATTTCCAGACTTGACTCGGCTCACCAACAATCCCATCACTCATTCGCCTTGGTGGCTAATATTCCCTACCAAATTTCCTTCTGAAATCCCAAAGTTCAATGGGAATCTTGGAGAAGACACATTGACCCATGTAATGGTGTATCATCTGTGGTGTTCTTCGAACTCCCTTAATGATGATTCCATATGATTACGTCTTTTCCAATGTACTCTTACAGGTACCACAGCTAAATGGTACATTGATTTATCTAGAGCTTTGTTTCACGATTTCAGTTCCTTATCTACCACCTTCCTCTCGCATTTCTAGTTACCCATCCGGTATGAAACTTGAACAAAACTTTTGACCAATTTTAAACAAACTAAAGCCACTAATATTTCAGATTCACATTCATGAGTGGCGACATCATAGCTGATTGGTTAAGACCTATGTTCGGGATCAATTATTAGTGGAATGGTGCATCAAATCCTTGTTACCATCTATCACATAGGATGTAGCTAAAGGTGGGTTGTGATAAGAGAAAGTAATTGCCCATGCTCAGTATTTGGACCTCATCTATACCTAATCTGGCACACTCTATGAAAAGATACCAAAAGCTTTGAGACCTTCAAACATTGTTCCTCCAACTTGATCAAGTGCTCAAAATGAAGCTCAAAAATAAAAGTGTCAGAATAATGATAATATTAGCTTTACATTTAAGAGCTCATCATTTTGATTCCAATGGTGTGAATGACGCTCAAATCTAAGCTCATATGAAGAAGTTGGAGCAAGTCAAAGTTCAGGTTTGACTTTCTCACATGGCAGGATTGGATGATGTGGTAGGTTCCATCAGTGAATCAGGAGGCACCAAGTGGCAGGCCGCTATTAGTCCGCGCATTTTGCAAATCACACATCGGTGAAGGGAGGTTTTATAGAAGTGGCCCTTGACACATACTGGGTTGTGATGCGATCATAAATCTTGCACAGCACAACAGAATTGGCCTTGACAGGTTTGGGTTGCAATGCGATATCACAATCACAAATTGCAACATGGTGCAAATTCTCGCATATACAATACCCCAGTACTCTGTCAATCGTAAAAGAATCTCATACGTGATACAATTATAAGCTCCATTTAAGAATTCCATTGGGTTCGTTGAATCGCAATCGTATATTGCTCTCATGGTTCATAGTCCATAAGACCGGAGGATTATGCCGATTGAGATGTGCGATGGGCAATCGGTGCCGATGGATTATGGCCCGCCACGCGGAAAAATTCTCACTTGGCTAGTAAATTTTTAGAGCAAAAGTGTGGGTTCGTGTCGGATGTGGAGAATTTTGTGTAACGAATAGTGGGAAAACAAGGGGAAGTCATAACTTCTTTAGTTTTCCACCAAATTAGATGCAAAAAGAGGCTAGATAGCCATTTTTTGATATTATGAACTCATTGGAACAGATTTCAGAAGAATTTGAGCATTGTAATCATATCTTTTTACACTTTTTAGTATAATAGAGAGGCCCAAGCCATTGGAAGCTCGACTAAGGAGATGTAGCCCAGGAGGGGTGAACTCCTTTATTATGTGCTTGTTGTAATGTGTTTTTGATCATGTTATGTACATATTTATGATGTTGTTTAGTCTCTTATTTATGTTAAATTGCACATAAAATTAACATAAAAACTCATCATTTCACATGCAAAAATTCATGAATCCTTAATCACAATGAAAGACTTTTATTTCTAACCTGAGGAGGATCTTAGCACAGCAATCTAATATACTAAATTAGATAAAATTTGGTATCAGAGCCACTAATTTTTGTTTGTGAAAGAAGGATTTAATTGTTTGCAAGTTTATGTCATGCTTACAAGTTTAAAACTCAAAAGAGTTGAAGGAAAGCTAGTAGGAAGCCCTTAAGTTGGGTCAATGGAAAGAAGAGCGAGGTTGCCACAATGTCCAACACCAGTTCAGCCTCAAGTTGCAGTTGAGACTCTAGAGATCGTGTCTCATGAAGGAGAACCTACAAACATGATAGAAGATGAGAAGGCCTTCAAAAAGGCTTTATTTGATATGACAGAGATGGTGAAGGTCCTCTATGAAGAGACGAATAATAGGTTGCAAGGAGAAAGTTCCAAACCTCCCAAAGGAGAAGGCTCTTCAGGAGGAGGTAATGGAAAAGGAGGTAATGGGAATGGAGACAAACCTCCACCATATTCTTCATCTTCTTCTTCACAAGCATATTCACACTCTTCATTTAATACAACCCTTACTCATACTCATAATCATTCTTCAAAAGGAACTGGTAAATCACCTTTTTTAAAACTTGACGTTAAATTCGAGTTGCCTATGTATAATGGTGAAGTGAATGCAGATAAGCTTGATAATTGGATTCATCAATTGGAGGTATATTATAGGATTCTAAACCTTCAAGAGGATGACATAAACATTCAGTTAGCCTCCTTGAGAATGGAGGGTGAAGCACTAGTATGGTGGGAATCAAAGACCCAAGAGGTGATTAAAAACATGGTAAGATCTCAATTTCTTGGAATAATTTCATTGCTGCAAATAAAGGACAATTCTACCCTCTAGCTTATATGCAGAGAGCCATCATGAATTGGCAAAACTTTAGACAGCTTAAGGTCAAAATGTGCAAGATTACACCCAAGAATTCAAAAAAAAGGTTGTTGATGTTAGGTGTATATTTGCAATCACAAGACACATTGTTGAAGTACATAAGGGGTTTACATAGTTACCTTAGGCACACTATCTTAATGTTTAATCCTAATAATCTATATGATGTGTGTGTGCAAGCCACTCATCTTGAGGCAAGAGGCAAAAACACCCCAGAAGAAAGTAGTAAAAATCCATTTAAGAGAAAGGGAAAAGAAAAGGCTTTCAAAGGGAAGGCAAAGAAAAATGCGTATATCAAAAAAGAAGAAAATAATGTTACATGCAAACATTGTTCTAGAGAGGGTCATGATGAAGCTAATTGTTGGAAGATTCATCATGAAATGAGACCAAAAAGAAAATACAACAAGGGAAAACAGAAGATAACTACAACCACTCAACAGGATTTGGGATCTGATTCGGGCGATGAAACTAAAATCATAGCCATGGGGTTAAAAGAAAATGAATCCATTGCCAGCACTAGTTCTTCAGACTCGCAAAATGAAACTCCACATGAAAAGACGAGAATAGAATTGTTTCACATGAGGGTGATCTCAAAACATAACAAGATTGATACGTTGTTCGATAGCAGCTCTCAAGCCAGTCTTATCTCTGAAAACATTATCAAGAATTTAAATCTTGACACTGTTCCACATCATAAAATGTATCCACTTGGATGGGTATGTGACAATGTGCAATTGCAGGTTACGAGAAAGTGTAAACTGAAATTTTCTATCACTACAAAATTCATTGATGAAGTGGAGCTTGACATTGTGTCGTTAGATATATGTGGCATCGTTTTGGGCAGCCCGTACCTTTATGATAGAAAAGCGATCTTCCATCGACATGAAAACAAATATCATTTATTCAAAAATGGAGTAGAATATATTGTAAGAGCTCACAGCAAGAAAACAAATATTTCTCTTGTTAATGCAAGGCAGATGAAAAGACTGGTGAATTTGAGCAAGAATTTTATGCTTCTCATGATCAAACCCAAGAATGATGTCGATAATGAAGATTTTAAAGGTTGTCATTCGAATTTGAAATCTGAATTGGTTGACGTAGTTAACCAATATGATGAAATGTTTCAGGAACCAAAGGGATTACCTCCCAAGAGAGGAATCCAACACAAGATACAGTTACAGCAGGATTGTCCTCTTCCTAACATTGGAATGTAAAGGATGTCAGTGATGGAAAGCGCAGAAATTAAGAAGCAAATTCAAGAGTTTTTTATCAAAGGGATCATCAAACCATCTTCCTCGCTGTGTGGTTCACCTACTATCTTGGTGCCAAAGAAGGATGAAACATGGCGCATGTGTGTGGACTTTCGTGCATTGAACAAAATTACGGTAAAGAACTATTACCCACTGCCTCGAACAAATGATTTACTCGATCAATTGAAAGATGCAAAGTATTCTACTAAGCCGAACTTAAGAAGTGGATACCATCAAATTACAATAGTTGAAGGAGACATTTGGAAGACAGCGTTCAAAACAAAACAGGGTTTGTTTGAATGGTTGGTTATGCCATTTGGTTTATGTAATGCTCCTGCTACATTCATGTGTGTGATGAATGATGTGTTGAGGCCATTTCTTGATGAATTTTTCATAGTCTACTTAGATGACATATTAATTTTCAGTAAATCCCATGTTAAACATGTCATGTGTGTAAGAAAAGTACTTGATGTCTGGAAAAAAGAGCAGTTGTATCTGAAGATGTCAAAATGTGAGTTTGGAAAGACTTCTTTAGTTTACTTGGGTCATATTGTTGGAGGAGGTGAGTTGAAAATAAATCTCTCCAAGGTTGACATCACTGTGAATTGGCCAAGGCCTAAGACAGTTATGGAGGTAAGAAGTTTTCTGGGAGCAGCCCAATATTGGAGGAAATTCATTGTTAATTTTTCTCTTATAGACGCTCCTTTTCATGCGTTGACAAGCGTGAAAAAGGTTTTTCAGTGGGGAGGCAAACAGCAAAAGGCCTTTGATGCATTGAAGCAAAAGATCAGTACAGCTCTCGTACTCACACTTCCAGACTTGAGACAGTCATTTGAGATTCAGACAGATGTTAGTGACTATGTTATGGGTGCAGTTCTCATGCAACATGGTAAGCCTATCTATTTTCATTCAGAAAATTTTAATGGTGCAGTGATTAACTATCATACATATGACAAGGAATTGTATGCATTGGTGCAAAGTGTGAAACAATGGAAACACTACTTGATGGGTAAGGAAACAGTCATTCACATTGATCATCAGCCATTGCAATATTTGCAATCTCAATCAAAGTTGTAGCAGTCAAGGCACTTCCAATGGATGGGTTTCCTTCAATAATTCCACTTGGTAATCAGGTATAGAAAGGTATCTACAATAAAGTTGTTGATATGCCTTCTAGGCCGATTGTTAGTGCAACTACTTTACTCAAGCATTATTTTGTTTTACATGAAAGTTATATGGAGCAATATGCATTAGATAATGACTTTCAAGATGTTTATGCAAGCTTGAGTCAAGGTAACCAAGTAGAGGAATTGGATTATCATTTGCATGATACCTTGTTGTACCATCTTGGTAAGCTTTGTATTTTGCAGGGAGAAGGAGTTGACATCATAAGAGAGGCACATACTTCTCTTATTGCCAGTCATTTTGGTGTAAGTAAGACAGTGAACATCTACAGAGGTATTTTTATTGACCTCGTATGCTTGAAAGTGTGTCTTGTTTTATTAAAGGATGTTCATTATGTGCAATTAGTAAGCCTAGCAATAGGAAGTTAGGATTGTGCACACCACTTTCTGTTCCTTCACGACCGTGGAAGAGTGTTTCTATGGATTTTGTAGGCGGTCTTCCATTGTCGAAAAGAGGTCATGATTATTTGTATGTAGTTGTGGATAGGTTCAACAAAATGTGTATTTTGATGCCATGTAAAAAGCAAGTTACAGCTAAATAAACTGCTTAGTTATTCTTTCAGAATGTTTGGGTGCATTTTGGATTGCCTACATCCATTGTTAGTGATCGAGATTCTCGCTTTGTGGAGAATTTTTGGTCAAACTTGTGGGGATTCATGGACACGAAACTAAAAAAGAGTACAACTTTTCACCCACAAACAGAAGTGGTGAACAGAACAATG
>APFE031587549.1:14438-34194 GCA_000404065.3 Pinus taeda | reverse complement strand
AAAATTAGGCTCAAAAATCAAAGTGTCAGAATCTTGATAAACTTAGCTTCATATCAAAGAGCTCATCATTTTGATTCCAATAGTGTGAACGACACTCAAATCCAAGCTCATATGAAGAAGTTAAAGCAAGACAAAATTCAGGTTTGACTTGCTCACATGGCAGGATTGGATGATGTGGTAGGTTCCATCAGCGAATTGGGGGGTGCCAAGTGCCCGGCTTCCATTGGCCCCCGCATTTCACAAATCACACATCGACCCCCGGGAGGTACCGAGTTGCGATGTTATCGTACAACTCGCACGGCACTACAAAATCGGCCCCGACAGGTTTTGGTTGTGATGCGATATCGCAATCGTAAATCGCAACACGGTGCAAAGTGCCACATATACAGGACCCCAGTACTTCTCCAATTTCGAAAGGATCCCAGACGCAATACAATTATAAGCTCCAGTTAAGAATTCCGTCGGGTCCGCCGAATTGCAATCGCATATCACCCGCTTGGTTCACAATCCATAAGACCGCATGATTTCATCGATTGCAATTTATGATGGGCAGTTGGTTCCAACAGATTATGGCCCATCGTGTGGCAAAATTCTCACTCGGTTAGGGGATTTTTGGAGCGAAATTGTGGGTTCCTATCAAATGTGGAGAAATTTTTGGAATGAATAGTGGGAAAACAAGGGGTAGTCATAACTTCTTCAATTCTCCACCAAATTGGATGCAAAAAGAGGCTAAACAACCATTTTTTGATATTTTGGACTGATTGGAGTAGGTTTTAGAAGCATTTGAGCATTGTAAACATAGATTTTTACACTTTTGAGCATTATATAGAGGCCCAAGCCATTGGAAGCTGGACTAAGAAGACGTAGCCCAGGAGGGGTGAACTCCTTTATCATGTGCTTGTTGAAATGTGTTTTTGATGATGTTCTATACATGTTTATTTTGGTGTTAAGTCTCTTATTTATGTTAAATTTCTCATAAAAATAATATAAAAACTCATCATTTCACTTGCAAAAATTCATGAATCCTTAAGCACAATGAAAACATTTTATTTCTAATCTGAGGAGGATCTTAGCACATAAATATAATATTCTAAATCAAATCGCAAATCCTAGTAAAGAATCTCACATTGTTGATGACATCATTGGTTATACCAGTTCACAAAATGTGAGCAAACCATCTGATGCTACTCTCATTTCTTCTACCCAAAATTCTTCATCCAATCCTCTTGTGGATTCTTCTTCCGAGATAAATGTCATTTCATTTGATAAAGGAAAATCTAAATAGAAACTAGGAAGCAAGAAGAAAGGAAAAGGAAAAAAGAAGAAAGATTCTTCACCATAGGATAAACAAAAAAACAGTCCTCTGATGAGAAACGAAAGCCTCACTACCCATGCTTGATGTTCAATGAGGAGCACTTTATTCATGACTACCCTCACCGCGTAGAAGTGAATCAGTTTTTGAAATCCTCCACTTCTCCTGTTGTGTTGACTAACCTGTTTCCCGGTCAAGAAACCCGCATGGTTGCTCGAGACCCTTCTTCCTCTAACACGCTTTTAATTCTTTCCTCCAGGAAGCATAAATATGATGTTATGGTAGCAACTCAAAACAAGGAATATGGTAATGTGAATCCTCCAAATGGTCAACCTACTAATCAACCTACTAGTTTTGCATCACCTCCATCTGATCCTTCTCCGCCCATGATTCCTACGGAGTTAACTATTAAGCCTCTGAAGGGTTTTATTCATAAATCTGCTTTCAACCATCGTGCCAGAGTTTCTCAAAATTATAACGTATTTGAAGACTTTGCTCAATCTCCATCAGCTATGTTGACCCTTGAGATGTTACAAAATTTCCCTGCCCAAAACAATGCTTTGCTTTTGGCTATTGATTGTGTGAATCCTTTGGATTCCAACCTAGTTGTTTTCAATCATGAAAACTATACCCCTCACCTTCCAACTCAGTTGGCCTTCATCATCCAAGTCCTCATCCATAGTAAGAACATTCATCATTCTATTGTGGATGAGGGAGCCTCGACTTGTGTCATGTCTATGTCTCGCTGGAAAGTGATTGGTTCGCCTCAACTGAGTTAGTCACCTACCACATAGAAATATTTCAATGGGAGAAAATATAAGCTTTGTGGTATTTTGAACTCCTTACAAGTAGAATTAGGGTGGAAAATTGTATTCATAGAAGAGAAAGTTATTGACGAATCTCTTGATTATAATATTCTATTAGGTCACACGTGGGTTTACCACATGGTCTTGGTCGTTTCGACGTATTTCCGTATGACCGCCTTTCCTCATAAGGGCGGGATTGTTGCCATTAACCAACTCACCTTCTTCGCCTTCGATTCTCATGTTACTAGAAGTATCCTGCTTGTAGGGAAAAATCTACATTTTTATTAGCATGTCGGGGTTGGACTGGTGAAAGATTGCTCGCTCATGGGAACCTTTTCGCTTCCTCCTCCTCTACTTCCTTACAGCTCATCTTTGGTTTCTTATATCAATATGGTATTATCTTCTACTATCCAAGCCAATCCATGGATTCTACCAAATGAAACTAGCATCCAAAGTTTGGTGATCGAATGTCACTTATCCCCATTGAGCTTGATTACGAAGTCATCTATTTAGCTTGTGCGTCTCACACCTTCTCTTTATTTAATTTTTTCAATTGATAATTAGATTATGGCATGTCTTCTGATCCATTCTCTTGTATATTCTCTACCATTGAGAGCATCATGGAGATCATGATGCCAGACGATGCATCGTGGGACGATCATCACCATCATTCCTCTTTACCAGATTCCATTGAGGATAATCCCAGTGATCTATATGTACCCAATACCGTCGAGTCTTTTACGAATTATGTTTATATTCACGAAGTCAATTTCAAAAAGAATCTCTCAAATATCGAAGAGATGATACCTCTTGATAGATCTATTAAACTGGACATTGTCGAAAATCTACACATTGGTGCGTCTTTCTCTCCATCTGAGATTCAAACCTATAAATCCCTATTTCATGAGTTTCATGTTGTCTTTGCCTAGACCTATGAGGAAATGTCAGATATCGACGTGAATATGGCGGTGCATGAGATTAAAATGTATCCTAATGCTAAACCAGTCTGACAACGCCTCCATCGGTCCATCCAAAGAACATTGGTGTCATAAAGAGTGAATTTGAACAATCCTTCATGTTGGTTTCATCTACCTTGTTCCTCTAACCGATTGGGTGTAAAATATTGTCCCTATCATGAAGAAACAAGGGACAATCTGTGTATGTGTCGATTATCGAGATGTAATTCATGTTTTCCAAAGGAAAATTACCCAACCCCATTCATCGATCAGATTGTTGATGACTACACCAGCTGTGAAATATACTCGTTCATGGATAGTTTCTCCAGATATAATCAATCAACGTTATCCCAGTGGATCAACCTAAAACAACATTTATTTATCCCTAGGGTACATTTTCCTACCGGAAACTCCCATTTGGTCTAAAGAATGTTGGGGTCGTGTTTCAATGGGCAACGGATTACGCTTTTCACAATATTAAACACATTGTGCAGCCTTATTTGGACGATCTCCCTTCTCATTCAAAGTAGCGGGATGATCACCCGATGTATCTTAGGGTCATTTTCTTATGGTGTAGAAACTATAATATTCGACTGAATCCACACAAATGTGTGTTCAACGTTTGGACTGGTGGAATTATTGGTTTTTTTGTTTCAAAACATGTAATTTGTATTGATCCTATGAAACTACAGGAAATCATCGACATCCCTACACCTTCTTCACTCACTCAGTTCCAACAACTTCAAGGGAAAGCTAACTTTCTACAAAGGTTCGTCCATAATTATGTTGAGTTGACCAAAGGATTCAATCGCTTGCTTAAGAAAGGGGTTCCCTTCCATTGGAACAACGCTGCTTAGAAAGCATTTGATGCCCTGAAACATGTACTGGTTCAGGCATCTCTCTTATATCCCCCTGATTACTAGCACATTTATTTCTTGTATCTCATTGCTTCCATTTCTACTATAGCGATGGTATTGGTTCAGGAAGACGATGTAGAGACAAAACAGCCCATATATTATTTGAGTTGGAATATCAATGATACCGAAATTAGGTATACCCACGTAGAAAAGTTGGCTTTAGCAGTCGTTCAACCCATTCAAAGGTTTCATCGTTACACGTTGCTTCGGAAAACTACGGTTGTTTCATATTGCAACCCTATCGCATACATTTTGTCATGTCAATTGATGGGGAGAAATACTCTAAATTGATCATCATCCTACAAGAGTTTGACTTGGAATTCATCAAATCCAATTCAAATAAATCCTTGGTTTTTACTGAGCTTATGTGTAACCTTACTTCCCCTGATTCTAAATTGACATCTGATGATTCTATCCCTGACGAGTCGTTGTTTCTGATTTCACCATATAACCTATGGTATGGAAACATTCTGATATATCTCCACACCCAGACTTTCCGGTCTAATACCTCTCGCTCTGAGTAGTGACATATTCGATACCAAGCCAAGAATTACATCATTATTAGCGACACCCTATCGATATGGTATTGATACGATTCAACGAAGGTGCCTCATGGATGAGGAGGTCGAGAAAGTCCTTAATGAATGTCACTTGGGGGCATGTGGTGGTCATTTATCTAGTTATGCTACCGCACAAAAGATCTTATGCACTAGACATTTTTAGCCTACCATTTTTCAAGACTGTATTCTCGTTGTCCAAGTGTCATGCATACCAAATTTATGATCGTAAGACCCATGCTCTGTCTGCTCCATTGCATACAGTTATTGTCGTCGGACCTTTTGCGAAATGGGGTATCGACATTATGACATGTAACTGATATGATTTGGAATATTAGTTTGCAGTGCTAAGATCTTCCTCATATTATAAACAAAATGATTTCATTGTGCTCAAGGATTCATCAATTTTTGCAAGTAAAATGAAGAGTTTTATGTTAATTTTATAAGCAATTTAACATAAACCAGAAACTGAACAGCAACATAAACATATATAGAACATCATCAAAAACACATTACAACAAGCACATGATAAAGGAGTTCACCCCTCATGGGTTACGTCTCCTTGGTCCAACTTCCAATGGCTTGGGCCTCTCTATTATTCTCAAAAGTGTAAAAAATTATGTTTACAATGCTCAAGTGCTTCTGAAACCTGCTCCAACCAATTCATAATACTAAAAAATGGTCATCTAGCCTATTTTTGCAGCCAATTTGGTAGAAAACTGAAGAATTTATGACTTCTCCTTGTTTTCCCACTATTCGTTCCACAAATTGCTCCAAACCCGACATGATCCTATAAATTAGGTCCAAAAATCCGCTAACTAGGTGAAAATTTCGCCATGTGGTGAGCCATAATCTGCCGGCACCGAATGTCTTATCGCAAATCGCAATCGGCGGAGTTCTGTGGCTTATGTCTTGTGAACACGATGGGCGTTGTGTGATTACGATGTGACAGACCCGGCGGGAGTATTAACCGGAACCGATAAACATCTCGCATTCGGGGACTTATCGCATTTCGCAATTCGGCGGATAACTAGGGTTTTGTATATGCGGAAATTTGCATCGTTGCGATTTGTGATTTCGATATCGCATCACAACCCGGTACCTACTTAGGGCTGATTCTGTAACACCAACCCTTCGTCAATCTGCGATTGTGATCCATCGCATCATGCCTCCGGCCATTTCTTGAAAACCTTCCCACTTGCTTTACCGCATCGCACCCTTCCCTACTTGGGGCCGATTTCTAATGCCGACCTACCTGTGATTGTGATTTGTGACATGCGAGGGCCAATAATCTCTTGCCACTTGGCACCTCCTCATTCCCTGAAGGACCTTGCCACATCATCCAATCCTGCCATGTGAGCAAGTCAAACCTAAACTTTGACTTGCTATAACTTCTGCATATGAGCTCGGATTTGAGTGTTGTTTGCACCGTTGGAATTAAAATGACGAGCTCTTCGATATGAAGCTAATTTTATCAAGATTCTAACATTTTATTTTTGAGCCTAATTTTGAGCGCCTGGTCACTCCTCCCCACTGCAAGTCTTTTGGACCCCAAAATATCACTTTCAATTGACCAGCAGGTGAGGGTATAATTCCATCACCTTTTCAATCTCAATCCATTTATCACTGAATTGGAACTTGTGATCTATATGATTCTTGTCATTCATTTCTGTGTACTTGCCTTTAATCCTTTCAAGTTGTTCTTGCACTACTTAATGTACCATTTCGATTCGTTCAATGAACTCTTTGGCCTTGTCCATGTTACTATCAGTAGTAACATCCTTCTTACCAAGATGATACAATACATTATGATGCAAATGGTAAGCAAATTCCTCCACTTGATTCCCTTCACTCAAGCTTGAATATACATCTTGAAAGTATGTATTTTTCTGAACATAACTTTCATGTAAAACAAAATGATGCTTAAGTAAAGTAGTTATATAAACTATAGGCCTAGAAAGTACATCAACAAACTTGTATCTTATAACTTTCTTATACCTTTTGACCGAGAGGAATAGTAGAAGAAAATACATCCAATGGAAGTGCCTTTGTTGCTACAACTTAAACACTTTATCATTGAAAATTTCTGAATGAAAAGAAATGGGCTTACCACATTACAAAAATAATGCGCCCATGGCATAGTCACATACAACAACCTGAAATTTAAATGACTGTCTCAAGTCTGGAAAATCAAGTATTGGAGTTGTACTGATCTTTTGTTTTTAAGCATCAAATGCCTCTCATTGTCTACCCCCCACTGGAAGACCTTTTGCACAACTGCTAATGAATGAAAATGAACTACAATAGAAGAAAAATTAACAAAATTTATCCTCCAACATTGGGTTGCTCCCAAAAAACCTCTTATCCAAATGACTATCTTGAGCCTGCCTACGTACATTGCGAGCAGAGAAAAGGCATTTGCGGCTTCACAAGGACGCATTATTCTTTCACCTGTGTCTGCAAGAATGGAGTCAATATGACCATAGACTGTTATGGCATCAATCTTGGAGAGGTCTAACTTCAGCTCACCTTCTCCACGTCCCACGCAGGCTGCCAAAAAGCCCTTGGGAACCTGAACACGCTTGGAAGAACCAAGTTCACAGCTCAAGTACATCAAAGAAGTTTTATCCAACACATACTTTGACATATTCAGAAACAAATGTTCTTGACATACAACAACAAGTATTTTTTTTTCACACATGACATGTTCAAAATGGAATTTTCTAAAAATAAAAATGCCATCCAAATAGACTATCCTATCTAGAAATGGCTTCAACACATCTTTCTTCATATGCGTAAAAGTAGTAGGAGCATGGAAAAGACCGAAAATCATAACAAGCCATTCAAATAAAACTTGCTTGCTTTTGAATGTCTTCTTCCCTATATCTCCTTAAACATATCTACTTTGATGAAAACCACTTCTTGAATCCCATTCAAGTAAATGCTTGTCATTCTTCTTGGGTGCCAAAACAAGAGGTGCAGCACACGGTAAAGGAGTAGGCCGAATGATCCTTTTATTCAACAATCCCTGGATTGAGTCATAATTTATGCACTTTCCATCATTGACATCCTGTACATGCCAATTTTAGGAAGAAGACACTCTTGCTGCAATTGTATCTCGTGTTGGATTCCTCTCTTGGGAGGTAATCCCTTTGGTTCCTGAAATATTTCATCATATTGGTTAACTCCGTCAACCAATTCAGCTTTCAAATTCAAATCACAACCTTTAAAAGCTTCATTATCAACATCATTTTTTGGGTTTGATCATGAGAAGCAAAAAACTGTTTCTCGAGTTCATCGGTCTTTTCATCTGACCCGCATTAACAAGCGAAATATTTGTTTTCTTGTTGTGAGCTCCCACAATATATTCTAGTCCACTTTTGAATAAACGATATTTGTTTTCATATCGATGGAAGATAGCTTTTCTGTTATAAAGGAACAAGTTGCCCAAAACAATGCCATAGATATCTAACGACACAACGTCAAGCTCCACTTCATCTATGAATTTTGAAGTGATTGCGAATTTTAGTTTACACTTTCTCGTAACCTGCAATTGCGCATTGTCACATACCCATCCAAGTGGATATGGTCTATGATGTGGAACAGTTTCCATATTTAAACTCTTGACAATGTTTTTTGAGATAAGATTGGCTTGAGAGCCGCTATCAAACAGTGTATCAATCTTGTCATGTTTTTAGATCACCCTTATGTGAAACAATTCTATTATCCTCTTTGCATTTGGAGTTTCATTTTGCGAGCTTGAAGAACTAGTGTGATGACAATTGTCTTTTATTTTCCTTTTTGGTTGAATTTCTTTGGTTTTACTTCAGGATGAAGCTTCTAACAATGAGCTTCATTGTGACCCTCTCTAGAACAATGTTTACATATTTTTTTTCTCTCCTTCATTTTTAATGGATGCATTTTTCTTCCCCTTAAAACCCTTTTCTTTCTCTTTACCCTTAAATGGCTTTTTACTACCTTCTTCTGGGGTGTTTTTCCCTCTTGCCTCAAGATGAGTGGCTTGCACACACACATCATCTATATTACTGGGATTAAACATTAAGATAGTATTCCTAAGGTAACTATGTAAACCCCCTATGTACTTCAGCAAAGTTTCCTTTGATTGTAAATCTACACCTAACATCAGAGACCTTTTTCTTAATTCTTGGGAGTAATCATGCACATTTTGACCTTTTAGCTATCTAAAATTCGACCAATTCATGATGGAATTCTACATATAAGTTAGAGGGTAGAATTGTCTTTTGATTACAGTAATGAAATCGTTCCAAGAAATAGAGATCTTACGTGTTTTTTAATCTCCTCTTGGGTCTTTGATTCCCACCATACTAGTGCTTCACCCTTCATTCTCAAGGAAGCTAACTGAATCCTTATTTCATCCTCTTGAAGGTTTTGAATCCTGCAATAGACCTCCAACTGACGAATCGAATTATCAAGCTTCTCTGCATTCACTTCACCATTTTACATGGGAAACTCGAATTTAACATCAAGTTTTAAAAAAGGTGATTTGCCAGTTCCTTTTGAAGAATGATGATGAGTATGAGTAAGGGTTGTATTAGTGGAAGAGTGTGAAGATGCTTGTGAAGAAGAAGATGAAGAAGATGGTGGAGAGGGTGGAGTTTTTTCTCCATTCCCATTACCTCTTTTTCCATTAACTCCTCCTAAAGAGCCTTCTCCTTTGGGAGGTTTGGAACTTTCTCCTTGCAACCTGTTATTCCTCTCTTCATAGAGGACCTTCACCATCTTTGTCATATCAAAGAAAGCCTTTTTGAATGTCTTCTCATCTTTTGTCATGTTTGTAGGTTCTCCTTCATGAGACATTATCTCTGAAGTCTCAACTGCAACTTGAGGTTGAACTGGTGTTGGAGATTGTGGCAACCTTTCTCTTCTTCCCCTTGACCCAACTTCAGGGCTTCCAACCAGCCTTCCTTCACCTCTTTTGAGTGTTAATCTTGTAAGCATGACATAAACTTGCAAACAATTAAAGCCTTTTTTCACAAAGCAAACATAGTGCTCTGATACCAAATTGATCTAATTTAGAATATTAGTTTGCAGTGCTAAGATCTTCCTCAGATTATAAACAAAATGATTTCATTGTGCTCAAGGATTCATCAATTTTTGCAAGTAAAATGAAGAGTTTTTATGTTAATTTTATGAGCAATTTAACATAAACCAGAAACTGAACAACAACATAAACATACGCAGAACATCATCAAAAAACACAATACAACAAGAACATGATAAAGGAGTTCACCCCTCCTAGGCTATGTCTCCTTGGTCCAGCTTTCAATGGCTTAGACCTCTCTATTATGCTCAAAAGTGTAAAAATATGTGTTTGCAATGCTCAAATACTTCTGAAACCTACTCTAATCAGTTCAGAATACTCAAAAATGGCCACCTAGCCTCTTTTTGCAACTAATTTGGTGGAAAACTAAAGGATTTATGACTTCTCCTTGTTTCCCCCTTATTCGTTCCACAAATTGATCCAAACCCGGCTTGATCCTACAAATTAGCTCCGAAAATCCACTAACTAGGCAAAAATTTCGCCGTCTGATGGGCCATAATCTGTCGGCACTGATTGTCTTATCGAAAGTCGCAATTACGAAGTTTTGCAGCTTATGTTTTGTGAACACAATGGTCGTTGTGTGATTGCAATGTGGTGGACCCGACGAGAGTATTAACTGGAACTGATAAACATCTCGCATCCGGGTACTTATCGCATTTCGCATTTTGGCGGATAACCAGGGTTTTGTATATGCAGAAATTTGCACCGTTGTGATTTGCGATTGCAATATTGCATCGCAAATTGGTGCCTTCTGGGGGTCAATTCTATAACACCGACCCTTCATTGAACTGCGATTGTGATCCATCACATCGTGCCTTCGGTCGTTTCTTGAAAACCTTCATGCCTGCCTTATCACATTGCACCCTTCCCTGCTCGAGGTTGATTTCTAGCACTGACCTGCCTGCAATTGTGATTTGCGACATGTGGGGGCCAATGGTGGCTTGCCACTTGGCACCTCTTCATTCGTTGAATGACCTTGAAACATAATCCAATCCTGCCTTGTGAGCAAGTCAAACCTAAACTTTGACTTGCTCTAACTTCTACATATGAGCTCGGATTTGAGTGTCATTCGCATCGTTGGAATGAGAATGATGAGATCTTCTATCTGAAGCTAAGTTTATCAATATTCTAACACTTTGTTTTTTCACCCTAATTTTGAGCACCTGATCAGTAACCCTCACTCAGCCGGGGGGCATGGTTATATCATTGTCGAAGTAGATTATTTTACTAAATGAGCTGACGTGATGCCTACATTTAACAACACTAGTGAAACAACTACATATTTCTTTTTCAATCACATTATCACATGGTTTGTTGTTTCGCAATCCATAGTTACGAATCACGAAAATAATTTCCAGAATCACATGATGATTGAACTAACTGCTAAGTTGGGACTTCCCCATGAAAGTTCCACTCCCTACTATCCTCGGGCTAATGGATATGTTGAGGCTATCAATAAAGTTCTAAAAACTATGCTTCAACGTATGGTAAGGGTCCATAAATTGGACTAGAATTTTCTTCTTTATGCTGCCTTGTGGGCATACCAAACCTTAGTAATGACTACTACCATATTTACACCCTTTCAGTTGGTTTACGGTTTGGAAGCAATCCTTCCAATCGAATGTGAGATTCTATCACAGAAACTAGTTGTACAACTTCTTCCCGCCACTTATGTAGAAGAGGAACGCCTTTTACATCTAACTCGTTTAGATGAGACATGGTGTGATGCTGCTATATGAAGCTCATAAAAGATGTATCAAGGTACAATATGAAAAAAGTGGCAAGCCTTGTGTCTTCTCGGAAGGAGACCTTGTTCTTTTATATGATCAGGAATCTGATAAGTTATGATCAAGAAAGTTCCAACCTATGTGGTCAGGTCCATATAATGTCAAGCATGTTATTGCAAAAGGATCCTATAAGTTAGTCGATTTTGATGTAACTCCACTGGCATAGCCTAGAAATGGGTTGTACCTAAAGAAATACTATGCTTGATATCATGCATAATAACACTATGTACATACTAAGTATAGGTGTGTTGAGTGTGTTTGCAGTGTGTCTCTTTAGAGTTTCTGTTGATCCCTTTTACGTTTGGTTTGCAAATGTTAGAATCCCTTGAACTGTATTTTGGTTATGCTAATGGTGCTAGTCGTAGTACTAAGAACCTATCCTCCGTAGCGTGGGTTATTTGCTCCAAATGGTGAGTTAGTGAGGCTACAAGGGATTTGTATTGATCGCTCTATGAACAACATCATTGAATATAGCACAATGTTCAAGCTACTGTCTAATGTTATTTCACATGGTATTCGTCGTTTATTCATTAGACTTGACTCACAGCTCGTGGTACTACAACTTGCTAATGTTTATTCGGTCAGAAGTCCTACAATCTTGCGTATGTTGTTAAGGGTTTGCCTTCTAGAAAAACATTTTGATTTCATACGATATGAACACATTTCTAGAAACCTAAACACACTGACAAATGTGCTTTCTAATTGTAGAAATTCCCACCATAGATTAAACTGATTATGCAATGTACTAAAGCAAAATACTTAATCTACTTTTACAATCAAACTTGTGGATGCTTAATCGATTTTGAGAAAGATCAAATAGAACATATATAACAGAGAAGAAGATTCAATCACACATGAAACACAAAAGAATGCTCTAGGGAAAGCCTCAGCTAAAAGCTCCGCTATCTGTATTATCATACAAGTGGAAATATCTCAAGATTACACAAAGCTTTAGCTCTCAAGCTATCCAGCTCTCAGTACAATCCTTCACTATTGCTCATAGACAGAATAGACAACACATATGCCTTCCTTCAGTCCTCCAAGCCTCCTATTTCCTTGCACAGTGTCTCCTGGGTCCTCCAGCTGCCACCTGTGTGATAATCACCTCACACACTGCTCTCACCTCTGTAGTAACTGCGGAATCCTCAAGGAATGAATTCCTTCTGCATGCAAGAGATATTCACATGGGAATATTCTAGCAACTGATAGTACATTGTCCCTGCCTTTAATCTCAACTGGGTCTTTTTCTGAACTGACATGCATGAGTTATTTATGAGAGAGTATCCAGTTATCTGGACAACACTAGTTGCATGCATGCATGCATTAACTGAATGAACTCACAATTAGTTCCACAAACTGTTTGGAACTAATTTAACTGGACTTAACTCAATTAACTGAGCTAACTAATTACAACTCATCCTTATCTCCTTAATTAAGGGATAACTTACTCAATCAAAGAGATAATTGTTGCATGTCTTCACAAAGACTTCATGTTTTAATTTATTCAACTAATTAACTCAAGATAAATTAATTAATTATTTTTCAAACCACTGGTGAGACTAAATTCGAATTTTAATACTCAATTTTAATTCAAGGACAAATTAAAATTGGAATATATCCTAAAATGCTACCTATAGCAATGTTATTTTTAGCATTTCTTGTTGCTATTTTCAAAACTAATCATGTTTTAGATATACATTTGCAACACATGTAAATAATTTTCAATACACATCACATCCATTGAAAACATAATAGGAACACCGAAACACTAAAGATAGATATATCTATATAAATTTTGGTTTTACAATATTTGTGCTCAAGACACATATGGCCACATGACCCATATAAAAAAATACATGCAAATATCTAAGTAGACTAATCAAAATGCTCATGATAACAATCCATTGCACAAGCTATCTTGTGCAGTAGCCAACCAACACGACTAGGCACTCCGATGGTGTGTTGTTGAAGTTACATCATAATTTTGGTCGATCGTGATCTCATCTATCCCATGTGTCAACCCCCCCATGTGGCACGCTACCTCTATTAGGATCTCGTCTACATTGAGATCTCGTAGTGCATCTTGTCATACTGCAGCAAACTATATTGGTTCTACTGCCATCTGTGGTTGTTATCCTACACGATGAAGATATGAAGCACCTATCAATCGAATAAGCCCAATATCTGCATGAAAAAATCAATAGTTTAAGTCTCGAAAACATTAAAAACACAAAAAATGTAAAACTTTCAAAAATTCAAATGGTCAAAATATCTTACCCATAACACTCCATCGCTCACCCTTAGGAAGCACGAGTTCAAGGTCATCACAAAAATCCATCTCTACGTAAAGATAATCATTGATCATAATGAACTGTCTATGTAGCCATCCAAAGAAGGTTGGTGAGAAACTGGTCGCTGACGGACCTGCATGTCGAGACATATGATCTAACCACCTCCTTATCCGTGGAACCCTTAGATCAATGGTCTCAAGTGTAATCTATTGAGGTTGTAGTAATGGAACCCATTCTAGGAAAAAAGAGACCAATATGGAACTATCCCAAGTTTTTTAACTTTCTCTCTCTTGCTTTAGACAATTGTTCTTTCATATTAACCAACACTCCCTCACTCCAATTGAAGACTATTGACTCCAAACACTCCACACCACAATGCATGTATGATCTGTCGGCTACATGAAGTGTTGAGCTACTCGCTAATCTAGAAATGATGAATAAGATCGTTCTTAAGGGAAAATGGGTTACATATTTTATGATAATCTTGCCATCTCTAGTTGGCTTGAATCAAGGCCTACAGTAATTAGTGATATAATCTTTCATTGTTTCTCCACCCCTTCTCCTGCCTATAAGAGAGATGGAGGCACCTCTCCTACATAAACCTGTCAGGAAATATATGTCCTTTGTTTATATCTCGAGCAGATGTTCCCCAAATCTGAATTCATGTGCTTGCACATCCCATGCATGAACAATATATGCTAGTAATTCCATATGTTGCCTCATACCAGGAAGCCAGAAGAATTCCAACAATCCATAATTTTTTAGTACCTCGATGGTAGTAGGGTAATCAGATGCATTTAAATCTCGTTATTCGTGTTTTATTTCTCTCCAGATAAAGGTCTTTTTGTGCTAACGAAGACCTAAAATAAGGCTCATTAGAATCCTTTCCATGCAATAAAACTCAAAATTGTGAAGGGAAACTGGCAAACATATTTTGGATTTGTGCCCAACACACCCCCAAGATGAGAGACAATGTGTTACGCCCCTCCCGTGCAATATATCCTCACTTAGGTGCAAGGCACCTTTCGACCATATGGGCCTGTTTTTGTCATAGGGTGAGTTTTAATGCCTAAAAATCGCATGAAAACATAAAATGGGACCATGAATTGAAAGAAAAAGGACTTAGCTCTTGCGTGGAAGTGACAGTGCTTTAAACGATCCACCGGATTGATCGCAATCAACTGCAGAAGATCGAGGGAAAAAACTCCTAAGGACTCTCACAATTGAAGGTAATTGTGAAATGGTAAATATGAATAGTAATTTTGAATACATATGGTTGTTTCTTCCATATTTTATTCACATTTAATGTTTTGGCCTAGTTACAACCCATTTTTACCATGAAACAGGTATTTTTAATCCTTTTTTTGATGTTTTAAGCAAATCGATAACTGTTTGACGGATTTTGTCATGTTTTAAACAAAATATTTTGATCGAGGAGCACACTTTTAACACTTTTTCAAGCTTCGTAAACCTACAAAAAAAGGAACCCCCTGGAGTCCTCTTTCGGCTCTTTTCAGACTCCAAAATATGAAAATATTGTTGAACACTTGTCTTTTCGAACTCGTTAAAGTAAATGAAAAGACGTCTACTGAGTATAAGTTTAACCATTTTCCAGGCTGAGATAGACTACTTACGAAAAAGGAATACCTTAGTTGAACATGGCTAAGAGGTTCTCTTGGGTATTATTTTATGTCTTTACAGACCTAAGGGACTATCTACAAAAAAAATAACATATGGAGTTTTCCTTTTCACCTCTTTTTCAAACTCTTTAAACATGAAAAATATGTTGAGTTATACCTTCGTTGGACTCATTAAAACATCAAACAATGATGGACTCATAGTTCATAACGAGACCGAACCACTCCTTCTCTAGGTTCGTTAAATAATCTCAGAGGGATTCATCTAAAGAATGAACTTACAGATCAAGCATATGTTATCCTCTTCAAGCTTGTTAAAAAAAAGAGGTACTAACCAGTATGGTCAGGGAAATTGGGAAAATAGGGTACTCCATTTGTTAGTGGCAGTGAGTCGCTCTTGAACACGACACTCTTCCACTTCATCTTTGTGGTTCTTGGGTTGGGATATCTACTTATCTTTTGGTTTATCATATCGTTTCAAAACCTTTATTTTTGGTTTTGGGTCAATGCTTCCAACTCCATTCAGTGTCATCATTGTGTTCAAGAGAATTCATTCAGTTAATATCTGCTACAATACTCTCAAGCCTTCATTCCATGTTTGCCTTTCCTAATCTAGTTCTGTATCAACATCATTTTGATCATTCTGTCTCAAATCATCATACCCATCTCGTGTCGTAGATGGGGGATACATCAAGGTCATCCTACGATGAGTCGCTTCTTGTCGACATCAACTCATTATCTAGGAAGTTCACTTAGAAACACCCCTTGATACCTTGGTACTTGCAGGAAATTATCCTCGCTCTCGGCGACAGGTTTACATCATTGGCCTTCAACTGAAATATTTTGTGTGGTGTTTGACATCAACTCATTTATTCACACCATACAAATTGTACCAGAGTACCTTGAGAGCCATTAACATCATCGGTGGTTTCTCTCACATCTATTAATGGCTTACATCATTGGCCGGTAATCAGATGGTGTCTACCATGTTCGACTCCAACTCATTAATTCACATGGTTAGATTCGTACATTAGTTGGTCTTGTGAATGAGATAAAAGACTCCAGATCTAGTTTCATCCATCAGGGCTGTGATTTCAGAAGTAATACATGATCACAATGTATGATGGTTATGATCATACAAGCATTCATCTAGTCATGGGTCCATCATCAGTCATATGCAGACATGTCTTTTGATCAGTGTACATGTAATCTTAGCTTATCTGTTGAGTATGGGTATGCCTCCCTCAGCAAATATGTCATGATGTAAATGTATTGTAACAGATGATGATCTCGCTCGTTGTTCTTGATCCCGAATTGTCACAAGGTAAAGCACTTCAGTCATCAACTATCATTTCTAACTTTGCGCTTTAGGGGGAAATCTGTTATAGGCCATTTTGTCACATCTGGTCAATAGGCCTTCAACTAGATCAATCAACTTCCTTTGACCTCTTTTCATCATCCTTGCACAAGCCCTAAGCATGACTCATTTTAATCATTGAGTTTCTACCTGAAAATAACTTGTTTTAGTCATTTTAAGGACCAACACACCCTAGCCCCTTACTGGCCAACGCTGACTACCAGGTTGCCCTACTTTGCACTTGCGCTGATCACCAGCAAGTTTCTCAGTGTTGGGGGTGCATTGATTCTAGAAATTCAGGAAAACAAAAATAATCCCAAAGCTTCCTCTTCCAGAAGCTTCCAATATTTGTTGTAACCATTCACCTTAGATAAAAATCTTGAATCCTATCATATCATATCTTGGATTTTTCATCCCTTATCCCTTGTGCTCATCCTCCCATCAAGAGTGGATCTCAAGCCCAGATTGGTAAAACGATAAAAATTCATGAAGTACGTCCTTCACCTATATATTTACTGCCATCCATAGGCAAGGGGGTTGGCTTTTGGAGAGTGATTCTACCCTTATGTTTCTAATGTAAGAGATATATTTCCATGTATTAGGGTCATTAGAGGTGCACTTTGTGATAAGGAAATGAGCTCTTCTACAAGATCAACAACTATTTTTGGTTGTAACTCACTCAATTTCTATTAATGCAAAGAGTTCTTTATTTTCCAGAAGCTTCCAGGATTTGTTGTAACCATTTACCTCAGATACAAATCTTCAATCCTATCATATCATATCTTGGAGTTTTCATCCCTTATCCCTTGAGCTCATCCTCCCATCAAGAGTGGATCTCAAGCCCAGATTGGTAAAATGATAAGAATTCATGAGCTATGTCCTTCACCTATATATTCACTGCCATCCATAGGCAAGGGGGTTGGCTTTTGGAGAGTGATTCTACCCTTATGTTGCTAATGTAAGAGATATATTTCCATGTATTAGGGTGATTAGAGGTGCACTTTGTGATAAGGAAAGGACAAGTCAACTTGGAGGAGCTCTTCTACAAGATCAACACCTATTTTTGGTTGTAACTCACTCCATTTCTATTAATGCAAATAGTTCTTTGTTTTCTTATATATGATGTTATGGTTT
Source organism: Pinus taeda (assembly GCA_000404065.3). NCBI lineage: Eukaryota > Viridiplantae > Streptophyta > Pinopsida > Pinales > Pinaceae > Pinus > Pinus taeda. Next base: position 16,357 of record APFE031587549.1, on the reverse strand, counting down.
CATATATTTCAATACCATGTTGATCAATTGAATACAATGATTAGATGATGTTGCATAGATTCCATGGATCGTTTGCTTGTGTTATTTGATTGTGCAGGTTTTAATTATATCGATTAGAGCTAGGATTGGAGCATTCAAGCCAAGGAAGGAGTGAAGCATATGAAAAATTCCAGGTAGGCTTCATCCCGCTATCTATTTAATTTAAGGAAAACATTAGTCCCTTTGTATTTTTGTTGTTTTAGGTCAGTCCACCAGGCCTAGGGAAGATACTTATGTTCGCAGTCGTAGATTCTGCATAACACATCTCGTTCTCCATGTGTTAAATTTTGATTAGTTGGCATTGAAAAATTATGTCATAACCAATATTTGATGACACAGATCTGAGACCTCTTCGTACCAATCTAGGGGTGGGTGCGGACGTAGGTGGCAATGGTGAGTTATTGGAATTATTGAATAAACGCTTTGACTAGTTGTGTTCCAAGGGGTGTCAGAGCCTACAAGTCAATGGCCCAATAACCACAAAGGGGCTTAGTGTAACGATTGTACACTACAAATACCAACGTCACCTTTGGAGTTTAATGCCGACTTTGAGTTTACTCAGGGCCATGATACTTGTCCGAACATAGAGATTGATGGAAATGAGGTTGGGAATTTGCCTCTCTGGCTATCGAAGCCAGTGGAGGTGCTAACCGAAGAGGGATATTAAGAGTCAACTCGTTTTGGCTCCTTTAGAGAGAAATTCTAAAGCATGGAACAAAGATTACAGGAAACGAATAATCATGTAGGAAAAAAAGCCCAAGGGAATGAAGACTCCCTGATGCAAGAGAAGTAGAGCCAACCCAGAAAAGATGCCAAATTCTATCTCTTCCGTCCATCTAGTCCTCATAATTAACCATGAGAATCAAATTTGGCAACCTTAGCATGAGCTCAACATGCATGAACATCTACCTTGAATACAAATTTTCCCATGCTTTCCATATTGCCTTCAATGCCGAGAATTGGGGAAGTAGATTATTTGCATCTATTTTGCAAGGTACGGAAGGGTGCGATAAGAATTGTGAGGAGTTTGCATTTAATTTTGATCTTGCACTACAATGCATACATTCTATGACTTTGAACAAGGCAGATGTCCTTGTGAAGGACTTGTCTACTTGTGATCACCATCCAGAAGATATCACACGAATATGAGCACATGAGAAAATGAAGCGATGCCAGTGGCTTTGTTATCCATGAGGAGGAGGGTCTTCCAGCTTTAAAGGAGAATAATAAAATCTTGCCAAGGTCTAAGTTAGTTACATTTTTCCTTTGTGAACTTCGTTGATTGATTGAAGCAATAAATCCAAAGATTTATTTTGATCGTGGTATATCATATTAACATGTGTTATATTGGACAGGTGGTATTAATAAGCCATGGTATTATATCCAAGGCTATTTACAAGTTATGAATTTCTATTATAAAATGGGGTAATCTCCATGGTTAAGAATATTGTTACATGTTTTTAAAAATGCATATATCTTTAACTCGTGGAATAATTCTCTTTATAATTAATAATAATGATAATTTAAGATAAAGTTATAATTTAGTTGTTTTTAATATTTTTTTAATCTTGGAAGTGTGAGATGTATCATGGAATAGGTGTTTTAATGCTTCTCATAGATTGTATAGATCGATGTCTATCAAAATTTATCAGTGATTTAAGTTATATGACTATGCTAGTAATATATAACTAAATGCACATTATTTTTGTGGTGTAGATTTTAATAATTAGCCTATGTAAATTCATTTAGTTTGGATTTTCAACTTTATTATAGAGCTAATTTAGTTAATGATCTTATATGATTGGTTAGGGTAATATATCATCTTGATTGTTTTACAATTTCTAAATAATTGCATTAATAATATTAATAATAAATTGTTT
>APFE031587549.1:0-13417 GCA_000404065.3 Pinus taeda | reverse complement strand
TCCAAAGAAAATGGTGCACTCCTTGAAAAACAAACAACCTAAGGCTACTAGTGATATTGACTTGTTGAGAGGAATTTAAAGATAATAAGCCTCTTAAGCTACCAAAAGTCATATAAGCCACATATTTTCCTAAAGTTTTAAACTTATTAACTTGTTTAGATATATTCGAAGATAATAAACATCTTAACCCGCCAATGGTCATGTGAGCTCCATGATTTTTTATATTTTTAAATGTAAAGAGGATAATAAGCATTTCAAAATACCAAAAGGTTATATTAGAAAGGCGTGATATTTTAGTCATTTATAAATTAAGATTATTATAATTTTTGAAATGATGCATTTGTATATTAAAAGATTCAAATATTTATATTTATATTAAAAATGGATATTGGTTTACAATCAAATAAATATAATTTACATAAATCAATTTTTAAATAAGGTTATTTTTAAATAAGTATAATTTATACAAGGTGTTTTATTAAGGTATTCTACAATGAAAATGTTATTGGTTCAAAATTTTGCGAATAAAAATCTAGCCATATTAAGGGTTAGTGTGGTCCAAGACGGATGTGATTCCTAGGTGATTTTGATGGCTTAGATGCCCCTTGGTCACGACTACTCAAGCCACGGGTTATGTGTGCCAGTCATCTGAGGACTCACATAACCTAATAAACTAAAAAAAGATTACATGGATGTGTTTACAATTAAATAAGTATAATTTATATAAATTAACAAATTTTTATTTTATTTATTTATTTTGTGAATTAATTTTATATTGCCTCAAAAATCAAAACATTAATACATCCCACAGAGTTTTCATGGTCAAATTACGCCCGACGCAAGTGATCTCAATCTACCTCCTAGGAAACCAAATATATTGATCACCCACGCGTGAAAAAGGTTTGAACAAAAAATAACATCCTCTATAAGTAAATTGTCCCATCTAAAATGCATATACTAAACAACCTAATACAAGAATACATAACGAATGCATCAACGAAATGAAGTCATCGGAGCATGATTTTTGGAGTTGGATTATGGGGAGATTGTGTGTTTCCCCTCACACTAAAGATGTCTCTCTAGGTGAGCTAATCAAGCATCCAAATGCTCTAGCCAATAGCGATCATTCCTTTGAGCACGCTTGATGTCCTCTAGGGCTACAAATATGTTGTATTGTTATGCTTATTTTTCTTTCAGCACTTGACCCAGGATGGTTTTCAACTAACAATGTAGTGTGATATAATTGAGATATTGTTTTCATATTCCCCTAGTGTTACCAAGGTCATGAACCCATTAGCCAACCTCATCAATGATGTAAGAATTAGAAAATGGTTGAGTTCAACAACATATAAGGCTTCCAGGTGACGAATTCCATACCATATTTCTGATGGAGTAACTAGGTTGTATATTGTTGTGGCCTCTTCTGCTTGGGCCTAGGCCCATGGTCTACCTTGAGGGTCGCAACCACCACCTCGTTGGTGGCTACACATGCGCTAGTGAGGCATTATGACCAGGGAGGAATAAAACTAGAAACTAGCTAAGAAGCACCTAACTTTATAGAGGAGGAAATCAAGGTAGGTATAAAGAGTTGAGGGATTGAACCAAAAAGGAGGGGGCATCCCAAACAGGTGAACCCAATAGAAACAAACACCACCGAAAGATAGTAAAATAAGAGGAGGCCTACATGTATGATGTAAAGGCAACCTCTGTGACAAGCCCTCCAAGCAAATTGAACAAAAACCACTATTGCAAACTAACTCCAAGCATGAACTAAAAATCCTATAACAAGCTCCAAAGAGGCAAGAATGCAAAGTAATAGGCACATATTTTATGACTGTTGAGGTTCTCTGAGTCGTCAGCCTCTCTAATTGCAACCAGATAACCATCACTGCAGTGACCAACCACAAAATGAAAGCCAAGTCTGGAGGGCACTACAAGAGCATATAAATTGTGAATCCATATAGGAATCTCTACCCTACAAAGGATGTTATAGAGATAGTGTTCAAAAATGACCATATCCAGGTGCCATGAATCACTATAACCACATCGATAGCCTAGACTACCCCGGGCTCAGAAATAAAGAAAAACAAGCTCCAAAGCATGCAATTCAACTGGAGAAGATTCACAAGAATGTCTTCACCACCATGCGTAGATCTTCGCATGTCACCAGGTCTGGAAAATCCCACCTGCAGTGAGGGATGTTCAAGGCAAGACCATATACACAGGAGCAAACCTTGTCGTTGAGCAAGAATGAGAAATTGGTGTTTCATATTGATGGCTCATACTAAATGTCACATACTTGTGTATGTCGAGGGATGAATTTTGAGGAGGTGGGATGGCGAGATTACCCCAATTCCTGCTCTACCTCGTTTTTCCACCCATCAAGAAGGAAATAAAATAAAAAGTTATATTTTATATTAAAAAAATCTATTAATTTTATTTTTTAATATTTTACAATAAAATTTTAAATTATTTTTAAAAAAACACAATAAATAAATATGTAATTAATAAACTTTCCCAATATAAACTAAACCTAATTAATATAACATCTCCAATTCTCCACTCTCTCCCCAAAAAAAAAATCATATTAAAAAAATATACCCTTCCAAGATAATGAAATCCACTACATGACAAAAAACATGTTTACAAAATATACTTTTCGGGTGATAATGTAGTGTAGTGGTGAAACATATCTATGCCAATGCTGAAATGAATCTGATAAGTATAAGCATTTAAAGTTATAAGGATCATGTGACCCTCATATTATCTTCAGTTTTTAAATGTACTTAAGGTCTTTGTGGTGAGGAGTTTACCCTAGCCAGTCGTAGTATTGTTAAAGTCACATTTTAGTCAGTGTTTTCACATGGAGTTTGAACATGCAACTTGATTTTATGGAGTGTGACAACTTGTTAATATCCTCAACTAATATGTGTGTATGAAGTTTTTTATATTTAAAATGACAGGATAAGTTAGGTCAGGTCGTTTACTTATTCCCTAAGAATAGGATAGGGCGGTCCCATTTTGGTTCACAAGTCCTCAAATTTGGGTTTAAAATGATAATGAGGTTTCATTTATGTGTTCAAGGAACAACGGGCTTTTATAAAAAAATAATCTTTAAATTTTAAAGGAGCGTATTAATATGAAATTATATTATTTAAAATACGTTGATAAAGTAATTAGATTTGAAATTAAATATCAATAAATATAATTAAAATTATTTTAACTGTAAAAAAATATAATATTATTATATAAAAAACTAAATTTTTCATTATTATGAAAATTGTTTATATAAGTGATAGAAATATCTAAATAACAAAGCATAAAAGTTTATTAATGAATTTCATATGGAGCAATAGGCAACCCAACATTACACTGTGAGTCAATGCAAGTCAGCAAAACTCCTGCAAATATTTAATAGATTAAAAACCATGAGGTCTATACATAGAAATGGGTCATAGACATTTGGGGTGAAACCTCAAGACACCTAGATAGAACTAGAAGATGCTCTGACCAACAACAAGAAAGCGTCAGAAGATACTTTGATCGGCAAATAGGAACAATGTCGGAAGATATTTTGATTAGCATGTGTCACAAGATGCTTCGACAGGCCTCATTGAAACCCAAACACCATGGAAGCATCAAAAGATACTTTGATCGGCCGCATGAACCAAGGTCTAGTGCGGCTAGGGATCTAGAAACCCTACTTCTTCTTCTGTGTAACCCATCCAAGGGACGCGACCCTCTGTTCCACTAGTGTCCGCCTAGGCAAGCCCAAATGGCAGTCAGTGAATACTAGGCACATCGATAGAAGACACAGTAGCATTTGTCATCGCTACTGTCGAAACCTCCTCCTCTACATCCATTGCCATCACCTGATATTCTTTTTCCATCGTACTGCTACTGCGACCACTCGATGTTCTTCTACTATCAATCCATATATATTCTAAAAAAGGTATTAACACAAAAAAAAATTCTAATATTTTAAAGTTTAACAATGAGATATAATACCATATAATGTAATATAAACCAACCTAGATTCATCTTAACTCCGGATCTACCAAGCATCGGGAGGGATTAAATATCTTTTCACTTTTCACTCTAAAAGAAGGTTTGCATTTCAAGATATTTGATCCCTTTCGATGCATGGATACAGAGTGAAGATGGATCTAGCCTTATTTAATTATTAATTATAATAATTAATTATTAATTTTAATTATTTTATTTATTTAATTATTTATTAAATTTAAATTTAACTTTTATTTCTATTTTAGTTTGACAGATACAAACATTACACATCTCCACCATACTACATTGATGTTTTTTTAAAAATTTTATTTTTATTATTATTTTATTTTTGCCAAGTTAAAATGTTTAACATTACAACATCTCTACTGTACTGAGTTGGAGAGCCCCTCTAGAGACAATTATTTGTTCAACAACAAGCTCAAAGTTGGTTCTCAGTCCATGTGATATCATTTATAAATCACGTGATCATGCATTCAAAATGCATGCCAATCACCATTCTCTTGCCTTCTCATATAAAGAGTAATAGAAAAATAAATTTTAAATCTTTTGATACCAATAAAAAGACTCTACACCTTACACCTCAAAGAAATATTTTAGCAAGTCAAAGTTTTAAATCTTTAATTCAACATTTCTTCTTCTATAAAGATATGGTTTTTCTCATTAGTCAAAAACTCTAAAATTCAGCTTCACTCTAATAATATGTTGGATATCGATAAAACTAAGGCAAAAAAATATGATAATAAAAAATAAATATAAATAATTTATTTTCTATAAAATCCTTAATTCAAAGTTTGGTTTTTCTCATTGGTCACAGGTTCATAGATTGTATCGCTCCAATAATATGGTGGAACTCTAAACAAATAAGGCAAAAAATATATATATATGATAATAAAAAATCCGCTCTACACTAATAAATTATAAATTATTTGTTTAACAATAAGAACAAAGCTAAAGAAGAATGTGATATGGATCAAGCTTTCACATATTTAGCACAGGGGTCAAGGCAATACATAATAGTCTTAATTTCCATGAATTTGTTGGATGACTTCCCATGCAATTTCCAGGTCAAGCTCCTAGTTTGTTTTGTTAAAAAATATTATATGGAAGGAGCCTTACACATGGGTATCATTGATGAGTTGAATTACAATGAAATAAAACAGTGAATATCTCCATTTTTTACAGAGGTTTTGGGAGAAAGTGGGTTAAACCCTGAGAGATGAAAACCATTTTCAACATCATCTTCTGGTATTCTGACTCTTTCCATGTGAAGAGGCAAAAAGAAAATAATGGGAAAAAAAAACTATAGAGCTGAAAATTATCCAAATCAAATAAATACGTCACCTACTTGTTTTGGTGCCAAAATTGTCTTCCATAAGATTCGTGAAACTTTTCCAGTGGTTAAAATTAGAAGGCCATAAATAACTTATGAAATGGAGCTCTGTTTGGTTGATATCTTCCTCTCTTCTTTATTGTGCATATAGATGCAGACAAACAATTGACATAAAGATATGATAGTTTCAAAACCTTACCTTATATAAATATCATATGAATATTATTGGCAAAACAAAGTGTTGTAAAAAGTTGGATAGAAAAACACAAACAATAAATTGATTATTTTTCCTTAATTTTATTATTTTTTCCCCAACGAAAAATCATAATTTTCATTAATAAGTTGAAAATTACATATTGTAGATGCTTTAAGAAGCATATGCAGTAAAGTGTGGCAGTCCACCTTCAAACGTTCTTATACAAAAAAACCTGAGAGGGAAGTCTGGTAATAATTACATAATTACATGTCAGATATAGATATGTACATAAAAAAGTTGTACTGGAAGAAAAAGTTTGTCTATGAATCAAAAAACCATGAAATCAGGTCCTGTCTACCCTCTGAATCCTCTAATAAATGTATGGGCAATGGAAGTACTGATAGAAGTCCGGTCCCCTCTACTCCTGATCAACCATAGACCCCTAGGTTGGATCGAGGCCTCCTTGGATAATCAATCGAAAACCTGATTGTTCCCTGTAGATGTGATAAAAACAGATGGAATCAAAATGTGATTTCAAAAGTAAAACATCAGCCATAATATTCCTGAGTGTGTGCACATGACAGATAGATATGTTTTTGAACCAATTAATGATGATCTTAGAGTCACCAAAAATTTGTATATGCCTACACTCCTTCTCTAATGCAAAGTATAAAAGATGTCTGAGGGTGATCAACTCTCCAAAATTGCTTGTTTCGATGCCCAAACCCACATGAATTTTGAAAAATGATTTTCAGATAGATGTAGAAGGACAGCCCCACCACAACCATTCTCCTGGGCAAACCCATCAAAATAATCCCATGGGAGACTCCTATCAATGACTTAAGGGATAATAGTTCTATGAGATGTAGGTCGGTCATCGTCTAGGATGCTGGTGTATAAAGATATAATAAGAGAAGACGCCCATGACCAGAGAGGTTCAATACCCTTAAAAATAGATTTGTTCCTAAGCAGCCAAATAGACCAGCAAACCAGAAGAGCGAGGTTCCTAATTTTAAAAGGTTGCGCAGATGTCCACGATTTCCAAGCATCAAGGATGGTTCCTCCCTACCATCTTCAGGTAATTGAGGATGGATTGTAGAATACTGTCATTCTTCTGCATCTTGATATTTCAAAGTTTATCCTTGAGTGCCAGTTTCTTGTGGTCGTTGTTATTCTCGAACAATTCTGTTAGTGCTTCCACATTGTGAAAGGAGTTTCTTTCCCATGGATATTTGGACAATGTGGTCTCCTGCTCCCTCCAAGATTGTTCTCCTCTCCTTGGTTGCATCTTTCTTCCATTGGGTTAGGTTTTTTGCATCATATGTATGTGGTTTTGAAATGTTTGTCTTGACATATTCTAGCAATCCATTGTTGTCCAACACTGCCTTAATGCGATCCTTCCATGCAATGAAATTAGAGATGCCTTCCAAGGCATACTCTAGTCTCAGCCTGTTGAAGGTCATTTTCCCAACTCTGAAGAGATCCTGCTACATTGAACTGAAAATTCGATTCTCCTAAGTAACAACTTCAAAATTCCTACTATAATGTGAATCCTGCTCTGATACCATGTAGAAATTATGGTGTATAATTGTAATTGCTCATGAAATTTTAATCTAAATCACAAGACACAATCCTACTATACTACTTTGTAGCATTCAATTCACAATTTAGAGCATCAGTCACAGACATGCAATAAGAAACAACACACATGCACAATATTTTTTTAGGGGAAAGAAATATGCTAAAAACCCCTTATGCCTACTTGCATTAATTTGATGAATAGAGATGTATTGCAATTGCTTGCTCAATATGAGCTCAACCTGCAAGTGAATAACCTATCCCTCTGCTCACTGAGAAGTTATGACCCCGACTTAGTTAATATCTACCTCTACTTGAGCCCCTATTTCTTGCACAATTTCTGAGGAAATTAGGTCCCTATTATTTAGGAATTTCCTCCAAAATGCTTGCGCAATTCCCAAGGTTGGTCATCTGACTGCATGCTACAAACAATTTTACACTACCTTGAAATATCCACCACAACTGGGGAACTCAAATTCTCTGCATGCACTAGCTATTTTTGGCTTATTGATCAGTTAACTAGATTATCACTTAGACTGTTGTCCCACTACACAACTGACCTTCCACTAGTTCTTCCAATAGTTAGAACTAGTTTAATTGAAAACAACTTGAAATAACTGGCCTTGATTGCTACCTGTTAGCAATCACACATCTTAACTCCACTCCAACTCCTCTAACTCGAATTTACTCATCTAACTAGGTGACAAGAGCCATGTCACATGAGTTAACTACATCCAAGTTGTCTGATGACGTGGAAATTCGGATTTCTCAATTTGACTAAGGGAAAATCAAATTGAGACTTTATTGTTGCATTTTTCAACATTTGGAAGTTCAACTTCCCTCCTAAAACAAAATTTTATCATGTGGTTTCTCCTCAAAATAAAAATCCCCACATGGGATATTTTACAAATAAAATCCTTTAATGGACTTAGTAGATGTCCACTTTGTTTGGAGGAATTGGAAAATATCCTCACATGTTCATACATTGCCCCTTTACAAAGGCAGTTTGGAGGAAAATACAAAATAGAGAAGGAGATGACTACAATTAGAATGGGGATAATATTGAAGGCTCTTTCAAATGATAGACTAATGTAAAACATAAGACACAACATAAAGCATTGTCTTTGATTATAAATTAAGGCATTTGGCTCGAAAGAAACCATGTTATTTATGAAAATCAAGGCCAAGCATACCTTAAAGTATCCATCCATAGCCTAGCACTCCAAGATGTTATCCCACTTCGCTCTCATGCAAATACTTCTCTATATCCCCTTGAAGCTATCATAAAAAAGGACCTCCCTTGGTCATTTTTTGATGGTGCAGTGCAAAACGATCCATCAATAGCAGGAGTGGGAGACCTCGTGTTCCTCTCTAATTCTCATTATTTTTCTTTCTTGTGTAATATTTGTATAGTCACTAACCAGCCTAGATCCATCTTAATCTAGATCTATCAAGTGCTAAGAGGGATCAAGTTTGGAGTTAATATGGATCTAACCCAGTACTCTTGCATTCCATATTGGATTTCCTCAAGCCTTTAAATAGGCTCTATCATAACAAATACCGTGGATTATGCAATACCATGGTTTTGTAAACCATGGTAATTTTATAGTTTAATTAAAATTAGAATTAATAACTTTATTTTTATAATTTTAATTATCGAGAGATTTATGCTTCTTTTTTTCTTTTCTTTTCTTTTTTGACCAAGTCAAAATGTTTACACTAAGATTACAACATCATTTCCATATTGGCTGGAGATCACCTCTCGGTGCAACAATTATGTCTAACTATTTACATTAAAGCTCATACTTCAGATTTCCACTCTACAACACATTCCTTCCTTTCATATATATGGTTACTCAAAAGTGGTTATAGCTTGGATGAATGGTGTTGCCAATATGAAAAACTATACTCTTCTTCCTATCTATCAAAATATACTTCACGGGTTATTAAAGTTCACTTGCATCTCTTTTGAACACATTTACAGGTCCAAAAATCAAGAAATTGAGACTCTTTCAAAAGCAAGAGTGGAAATAGACAAGGAATCATAGAAAGTTGCAAATAAAAACAAAGAAAGCCACCTCCTTAAACATATTCTCAACCCTTGGGAATCATTTAAACATTATGCAACACGCCACTTCTATTCTATTCAATTTTTGTGGTTCTTGGCGAGAGACAAAAATGAAATCTAACATTAAAAAAAATGTATGTTATTGTATTTGTATATAAAAAAACACAGTTACTAATATGTACTAGCAAAAGTCTGGTGCAAAGAGGCATTTAAATGCACAAGCATATGCTATATGTATTTTTCTTTTAACTATTAATAAAAATATGCTATATGTATTTTTATAGGCTTAAAAAGAATATACCCTCATAAAGTCTTTGAATTTGTACTCAAAGGCCATGTGAGATTACGAGAGTCAGATATTTTTTAAAGTTTCCAAAATGTATTTGTAAATTATAAGCTTTTAAAATTCTAGAAGGATATGTGACTCTATCATCTTCGCAAGTTTTTAAATGTAATTAAGACCAATGTGGTTACGTAAGCTTACCTTTTACTCATTTTTAACTCCTCTGGTTGGCCTTGCATTGATGGAAGATATTCAGATTGTGACAACAATTTGACTCGTTAATGGTTTTTTAATTGACCATTTAAAAACGAGTGAATATGATGGTTTTTTTATTGGCAATTTGATGATGGAGTAGATATGATGGTTTTTTAAGTTTACAATTTGATTAGGGAGGATTCCTCGTATGGAATATAAAGGTATTTTTTTATGTGAAATATATTATATATAAGTAGGTAGTTGTGTGTAAAAATAATGATATTAGTAATAGTAATAATAAGATATGCAATATTTATTACATTGAGAGGTGTATTTTAGAAAATGGTATAAAGAGATCGTTATGAATGAATGACTATAAAGTTGATATTATATCAACTTTTCAAGTTAATTTTTTGTTTAAAAATTATACTTTTAATAATAATCAATTAGATTTATTTTAAATTAAAATCTATCAAACACAATTAAGATCAAATCCTTGAAGGCAATGAACCTATTCATAGTTTTTTATATTTGCATCTCAAGGGATTTAATCCATTTTGATGTTTAATACATTTGAGGATGGATCTATATCCATTTTGATGTTTAATACATTTAAGGATGGATCTAAATTGGTGAATATCACATAAATAATAAGTACAAAGTTAAAGATCACATGAAAGGCACGATACTAAAATATTGATAGTGTTCACACTAAAGTAAATTATTGATGATGTTAATACTATAGTGGGAGAAGATCCAATCATATCTAGGGCTCACACCCAAAACATCACATTCATAGAGCCAAGGATTTTGGTGCATGCAATACATTATAAAAGTGTGTGAATAAATAAAAATATAATCTCTTTGTATTGATCATGTTTTTCCTTTGAGAGCTTAAGCAAAAATGGACATATTTTAGTCCCTAGCCACTTTTAATCATCTTTGAGTTTAGCTAAAGATTTTCATTTATGATAGGAATACCATAATTCTCTCATTAGACCAAAATTACTCAAAACACCACTTCCTAATTATTTCCATGACCCTTTTAGGGATGAAGGACATAGTATGCCAGTAAGCTATAAATTCTTCCAGTTCTATCATGACCACAATTAGTCTACCTCTCAATAAAAGCCAATGATTACTATTGATTGGTCCTTTATTCTATTTTATCAATCAACAAGCCCCAAATAGTCATTCGGTTTCAACTAAAATCCCAAGTACTTGAACCTTGTCATAAAATTTGAATTTTAAAAAGGAAATACATGCATGATATTTCTTGAAGATTCCTCTGCAATCCTCTTTAGGACAGTGTAAGACTTTCTACCTATTGATTTTCATACATATAGTTGTATAATATAGATCAATTGTTTCCTTTAAATTATTTACCTCTCTTCTAGAACCATCATATAAAATCAACATATCATAACAACATATGATTAAAAAGGAGGAGCTTTCCAATTTGATCCCATGTAGAAAACCTATTAATTTTGCCTCTAATGTCAATTTGTGTAATCCTTTAAACAATGAGAAATAGAAGAAGATGTTAGCGGACATCCTTGCCTCAAACCTATAGGGGACTTAAAGAACATTGAAGTTGAACCATTTATTACAACAACAAATTATATTGAACTGATCCGTAAATTATCATGGATATTCCACTAGACAGTTCGTCAAAACATATATGATAAATTATACTTAAAATTTTGAAATCTAGGCTATGAGGTTTATTCTTCTTTAGATTTATGGATTTATAGTTTATTGTTTATCATGTATGCATGGAAATTAAAATTATGTATAAATAGAGAACATTGAAATAAAAACTCACAGACCATGATTTGACACAAGATATAACTTGGGAAACCGTTTCGGGAGAAAACCTAGCAGGAAGGTGAGGCATCTATACTTTGTTTCTCTTAATAGAAAATGGCTACGAGTACAAAGAAGTAATGTTCATGGCATGTGGGCTACTATAGTGCATATTCCTCATTGTGCGCTTTCAGCTACTCTACTCATCTATGAAACATGGGCACTTGAAAAGAATATAAACGTTTTTTCTCCTAGTGGTCGATTATAAAACAGCCGGATAGTCTACCAATGGTTAGGTTTGAATCCCTCAACTCTTAATCAGAGTTACAATATTGACTCTTCTAGATTATTCTTCATCATAATCATTTGGATAGCCCATTTTTCATGATTTATGGGGGCTGACATGGCATCCTCTCAAATTATGGTGGTGAAAATAGGAAGGTCAATTTCCAAGTGGCATAACTTTTGCATACATACTCTTATTGTGGTTATTCTTGTGTTGTTGGAAAGGTCTTTGTGTGTAGAATATGAAAAAAATGTGTGGCATTAAATCAACAAAGTTTAACCACAAAAAAAATGTCATTTTATGCCTCAAAATGCTCCGAGAAGATTTCAGACCCGAATTTGCCAAACAGGATCCTGCCAATAAAATTGGGTCCTAACAATAAAACCGGGTCCGACTAGTAAAACTGGTCTTATGAGTTGATTTATCCACTTTTTCCACTCTAAAAGCATCAATATGGATGACAAACAATATAAGGATCCAATATGGATCATGAATTCAACCACTCCACTATCTAGTTGATCATTATACAAAATCATATATGAAGCAGGTTCAATCTCAAATAAACCCAAGATGACTTTCCATATGCCTTACATAATTCTAACTTCATGACCATATCCTTTACTTTCTATTTTTTTAAGAGTGAATAGGCCTTCTTAGGCTACTCCTATGGCCTCATGAATTTCTCTACCATGAAGGAAACCAAATTGCTCTTTTGATATAAACTAGAAAATATATTTTTGACCCTAAAAACTATAATTTTATAGATATTGTTACATATGATATTGGCCTAAAATCATCAAAATATTTATAAGTGTTCTTCTTAAAGATTTAAAGAAAAATAATAAAATTATAAATTCCATTTTCCATTCTTCTAACATCTTTCATAACCGCAATAACTTTTCTTCAAATAATGAAACCTTAATAAAGACTCCATTCTCCACCCATTAAGCCCAAGACTTTTGTTTCTCTCGAAGGAAACTATGACAACTTTCAACTCTTCCCTATTTTAATAATGTTGATTCTATATGGCTAATTATATAAACTTTTAAAATGAGAAACCCCAATATTAACTATATATTTAAAATAAGTAACCTTAATGGCATTTGACTTTTGCATTTCCAAAATAATATTGGAAATTTTTATGTGATTGGCATAATTGTGAAAGTAACTAGTGTTTTCATCCTCGTTACCTAGTCAAAAATCCTTAAACTTTAATTTACCAACAAGTTCCTTTTGCTTTAGTGTTTCTCAAAAATCTCTATATAAGCTTGTCATTAAATTGCTTTAGTGTTTCTCAAAAATCTCTATATAAGCTTGTCATTATCATTAAAACTTGAATCATGATCTTTGAGCATATATCTCTAATTTTTCCTTCTCAACTAAAATATGAGCCTCCTAATCTTTGCTCCTCATGTCATAAACCCATTATGATACAACTATTTAAACATTTTTTGAGATTAGCTACTAGTTGACTCCATTGAAGCTGTCAAATCTCAACCATGTAGAATTAAAGGGATTTGTATACCCTTCATCCTTTAACTAATAAGCATTAAATTTAAAAGGGCCAAGAAGTTTTCTATATTCCCTCTTTATTTGTAAGAAGATTTTGCTTCATTTTTCTTTTCTACGCGTAATTATAATAATCTGAA
>APFE031587541.1:74296-86085 GCA_000404065.3 Pinus taeda | reverse complement strand
ATGCAGCGGAAATAACACTTCATGTCATTAATGGAAAATACCGAAATATGCTTACAACCAGAATTGGAAATAAACCAGCTAGGACGATGGTAGCTTATCTCTGAGAAGAGATGTGCGGCTACATGTCTCTGAACTTTTCCGAACTTGTGTTACAATGAGCTCGAAGGCCTATTTATTGTTGAGAAACAATGGAAAACCCTTCACATTCCAAAACCTACACCTAGAAGATGAAACGCAAAATTGTGGGCCCCGTTTTGGGTAAATTGGTACATCAATTTCCCGGGGTCGTAACTTTGGCATACGATCTCCGTTTGACGCTTATGATAGTTCGTTAGAAATATCTATCCGAGAACTACCACTTTGGGAAAGGCAACATCGGTCCATGGACCCATGTTGTCCCCATATTTCCAAAAAAACGTCGTTTATGGCCTCAAAACGGCTCCGAAAGTTCAGGACCCGAAAAAACTGCTAAAAATAGTAAATTGTGCTACAATTACGGAAACTGAAAAACTGAAAGAGACAGTTACGGGGGTCCAGATGGGATAGATGGGTGGCCACCAACATCCACCTGGATCACTTCACATCCATCTGATTTATCTTCCAAGCTTATAGTGCCAATATAGATCTAATTGACGAGTACCTTACAACATGAGCAAAGGTCTCATTGTAGTCAATCCCCTCTACCTATGAAAACACATGGGCTACAAATCTGGCCTTATGCTTCTCCACAGTACCATCTTCAATTTTCTTTACCTTGTAAAGCCAACGGGAGCTCACCACTGAATTGTCCTTCGATCTCGGGACTACATCCCAAACACTGTTACGAACTATGCATTCATACTCCTCAACCATGGCATCAACCCAAACAGGTTGTTGCATTACTTCCTTAAAGGAAGATAGCTATGTCACAACACATTTGCCCACAAGTGTAATGTGAGGTGACCTCCTCTAGCTGTGCTGAGAAGTGGGTGTTCCCACATTCTCCCGTGCATCATCCAACAATCTGTCAGCCTCTCTGGTGCGCTTTCTTTTCTTTGTGTAAGGCTCTACCTGAGTGGATGTCTCCACTCCTGAATCCTCTGCATGTGGTTGCTCCACATCAATTTGAGACTCCTCAAACTTAGGAGCTAAAATCTCCTCATCCCCATGTAGCTCAAGCTTCCTCTCAAGGGAAAATCACATGGCCTTCTCCTCATCGAATTTGACATCCCTGCGAACCACTGTCATCTTGCTGGTTAACAAGGACACCTAATAGTTGTGATGTGTATCAGCGTACCCCACAAATATCCCCAACTCTATTGTCGGCTCAAGCTTCTTCCATGCATCTTTGGTCACATGGCAATATACCGATGACTTAAAAATCCTGAAGTGACCAACATCTGCCCTCTTACCAGAATAAGCCTCCTTTGGTGTCTTCATCTCAAGTATTCGATGTGGGCTACAATTCTAAACATAAACCGTTGTGTTGCATGCCTCAGCCCACAAGTGTAATGGGAGGCCCTGATCATGCAACATTGTCCTCATTTCCCCTACTATGCTTCTATTCTTCCTCTCGTCCACCCCATTCTGCTGAGGGTTATGGGGTGTCGTCAACTCTCGTTTAATCCCTTCCGCTGCACAGAATTTCTTAAACTCGTTTGAGACATACTCACCACCATTATCACTCCATAGAGCTTTAACATTTTTTCCCAACTCTTTCTCCACCAATGCTTTAAACTCACAAAAATTTGTGAAAGTTTGACCCTTTTCTACATGAAAATTATCTAGCATTTTCGAGAAAATTCATCAACAAATAGAACATAATACCTGTGTTTGGTCATGGGTGCTGTCAAGAATGGTCCTCACACATCTGAATGGATTCTCTCTAGAATAGCCTCTTCTCAATTGTCTTTGTTGTGAAAGGGAAGACTTGGTGTATTTTCCCAAAGTACACCCCTTGCATGTATCAAGTTGCTCAAGCGTACCTTTGGGAAGACCAGTAGAGATTTGTTGCAATATCTTCAAAGCCCCATGATGCAAGTGGCTCAATTGCCCATTCCATAACTCGCCAACGTCTCGACTCTGCACTCTTTCTGCTTTTGTGCTCAAAGCAACACACACCTCTACCTCCAGCTTGTAGAAATTCTTCACTTGAATCCCTATCTTCTTTACTTGACTCGTGGCTATGTGTTGAAGGAACGCCTTTCCTTTCGAGAAGATCACATCATAGCCTCTATCCTCAAGGATCGCAATGGATACCAAGTTCTTCTTCAGCTCGAGAACATACATATCATTCTTCAAGGTGAGTGGAGCCCCATGCTCCCTCCGAAAAGTAATTGTGCCGAATCCAGTAACATAATAATTCTCGTCATCACCCCTCTCGATATGTATGTGGAGATATTTCTCCTCCAGGTCACTGAATAACTCTTTGTCACCAGTCATGTGGAATGAAGCTCCACCATCTAAGTACCATACACTTCCCATCATTGATAAAACCATGCATGCAATGATGGAAAAGTCCAATTCAAATTGAGAGGCCAAAGCCTCACCCGCCGCTCCTCCTGAGGACTTCTTCTTGGACTTCTTGAGTGGACAATTTGTAGCAAAATGACCCAGCTCATGACAATGAAAGCACTTAACTTTTGTCATGTCTTTCTTCTTACCTCCATGATAAGAATCTGATTTGGAATGGGAAGCTTTCCCTTTCCCCTTCTTCGCCTTAATCACCAAAGCATAGTTCTCTTCATCGTCAGTCTTTAATGAAGAGCCATCCCTGTTGTTCCTCCAAATCTCCTCCTGCATCAAATCTGACCATAGTCGTTCCCAATCTGACAACTTCTCCCGACCATTGACAGATTCTTGATAACTATGCCAACTCTTTGGGAGTCCTAAATAGAAAGACTCAACATATCATCCTCGACAACCATGATTCCAACACTTCCAAGTTCATCATGACACTGAGTGAACTTGGTCAAGTATTTTGGAATCATTTCACCTTTCTCAATTTTGATTTTTCGAAGTATGTCCTTTAGTGCCAATTTCCTTTGGTCATTTTTGTTCTGATACAAGTCTGTCAATGCTTTCTACATAGCATATAGAGTTTCCTTGCCATGGAGACTTGAGACAATGTAGTCTTGAACTCTCTCAAGGATTATCTACCTCGCCTTCCCCGCACACTTCTTCCATTCAGCCAAATTTTGTGCATCCGATGTTGTTGGCTTAGGAATTTCTTGATCAACAAATTCCTTCAAGCCATTGTCCTCTAGCACAACTTCCATTCTACCCATCTAGGCTAGAAAATTCAAGATGCCTTATAAGGCATGCTCGAGCCACAAACCGTAGAACGCCATTTGTTGATCCTAAAGTATGTATTTCAAATTTGAATTTCACCTATAACCCAAAACTCCAAACTTCGAAATATCCTCTAGTATATTGTTCTTATCTCCTATACCATGTAGAAAATCCTGTAGTTTCACAAGCTCATGCAATGTACTAAAGCACAGGACAAGAATATACTTCTACTATCAACCAACTGAAGCCAATAGATCGATGAAAACAATATTAACAAGAAGAAGATAAATCAATGACACATAACACAAGATGTATTTGGGGAAATCCATTGCTCAAAACCCCACTATCTGTATTGCATATATAAGAAATATGAGTGAAGATACAAAGCTTGTTCTCACTAGAACAATTTTGCACAAGTATGCTCAACTCTCTCTACTCACAAGCAAGCCCTTGGCCATCACTTAGCCAATTCTGCATCTCTCCAAGCCCCTAACCTCTTGCATAATTCCTAAGATGAATAACCCAAATTTAAAGGGAATTCATGATTCCAAAATTGCACAATCCAAACATAGGTACTTCTTTGATTGCATGCATGATATTTACACTCTTGTAAATAATACAACTGATAGTACATTGCGGTGAGCCCCCAAAATGGATAATTATATGGGCTCATTCAACCTCCTAATTCTACTTAATCCACCACTCCCATTAGTTTATTGCATGTTTTTTATTATATTTATGCTAATAGAGTGAATTGGGTTAGTCATTATGCCAACAAGACTAATGTGTGCTTTATGCAGTGTTTTTGGTCAATTTGGAGACAAAATCAAAGGTTTAAATGAGCACTTGGCAGCCAAATTCGTGGAGAGGATTTTTAGGAAGGTGTCCCCTTAATTTATGGGCCCTTACCTCGAATTCTCCACCATCAGCTCGAAGTTCAAGGGCCACCAAATCGATTATCACAAGGGCAGTCGAGTCCCTAAAGTTTAGGAGGATTGTTGGCGTCCTCAATTTGTATAAATAAGAGGGCTTAGGGCCTCATTTGAGTTAGCCAGTAGTTAGTCACTTTGTAGGCAAAAGTTAGTTAGTTTGTAATTCGATTTTAGTCAGTAGATTAGCTTTGCATTTCAACACATTTTCAAGCTTTCCCTTGTGGACAGTTTTTTATGTAACTCTTCTTTTCTTGCTCAATAAAGATGAATCCAGCTTTGCATCAACTCTAAATCTCTCTTAGGAGGTTGTAGCTCTTGGGGTTGGGCCCATCTCAAGTGCCCAGTACCTCCTTTGTTTACCTTTATGTGTTTTTGCTGCATTCTTAGAATAAAATCTACTATTTAGATTTAAATCTTGCTTTGTTATTTAGATTGATTTTGATAATTAAAAAGGATTTTTATGTTCAGATTGAGTTGATAGGTTATTCATAGGGAAGAGCTTCAGAAAAAGGCCATCAAGCGCCTCTGATTTCACCTCTCCCTCAGTGGGATCAGGAGCTGGGATCAAGGTGACCTTGCTGCCAACAAAAACACAGTCTTTGCTTCGCCATGCAATCATTAGTGTTCGATTTTTATTTGAAGAAGTTGGTTACATGTTCAGAGTCTTGATTGCTTAGTTTGCATAGCATTTCACATTATTTCGTTGCAAATAAACTGCTTTTCATTTTCCTTGCTGTTATTTAGGTCAAATTAGGTCAAGATAGCTAGATCTTGGGTTTGCATAGTCTTTGTTTGGTCAGTTTTATAAAATTGTGTGCAGATCACCTATATTACCTCTCTATCTACCTTTCCTTCATCAGATAATCTGCTCCAACTCTTAATCCATGATTCCTACCCTTCATTTGCCATAATTTTCCCACCTTGCCCTAATTTCTACATCCTTGTGCATCATTGCTTCCTCCACCCTTGAACCAAATCCAATCGCTCCTTAGCCTCATGCGCCAGGTCCTGAACCCCTTAACATAATTATACAACCTCCATTTCCAATTTCCCACCATTTTTCCTCCATCAACCCTCCAAAATCCACTTTTCGGAACATCCTGTAGAAAATTACAGAACATCCTGTAGAAATTCCAGAACATCATGTAGAACCCCTGCAGACTTCCTGTAGAAGCTCACGAACGAGGTTTCTTGATAGCCAAACTCTGTGAAACTCTTAGGGAGGGTGCTGGGGACCCCTTAGGACCTCTTCTAACCTTCCCAACCTCCTGCAAGCATTTCCTTCTGCTGATCCACCTCTGCACAGTCAAAAACAATAAAAGCACATGCATAATAATCCTACAAAGTCATTCAAAAATACAAAAAGATGTTTTCTTCAGATTTCATTATAAAAGTAGCTTAGACACATGCATTTTACCTTTTGAAGTCAATGGCGTCTCATTCAGTAGCTTGCATCTTCCTTTTGCATCAGTAGGACTAGTTTGTAGAATTAGGGTTTGCTAGGGTTTGAATTTCTTTTTGGCTTTCAGTTTCTTTCTGCAAGTAGATTAGCTTCCTTTGAGTTAGCTTTCATCCATCAATTAAAAATATTCTTCTAAGAGCTCATAGAAGTTGGCTTAAGCTCCTAGCGGACTTGTGCTAGCTAACCAAGTGACAGCTGCAACAAGAGCTAGTACTTGTCCATATAGCACCGTCGCTTCCAAGTTTGTTACGAACTACCGGGTTGATAAAATTAAAGAAGGGAGTTTCGGGAGTTGCAGCATTATTGCAACAATACTGGGGCCCACCATATTTTTGGCGCAGTTGCCGGGGAAGCAGAGTATTGGTGATTGCTGCTTTTCTTCTATTTTCCACTGCAACCTTCTGCTAAGTAGTTTATTTCATTTCCATTCTGCAATTTCATTTCCGCAAAAGTAGAGTAGACATTTCCTGCTTTCATAGATTAGCATTTTAATTCGCCAATTTCAATTCTACAAACATAGATTAGCATTTCAATTCTGCAAGCATAGATTAGCATTTCAATTCCGCAATTTCAATTCCACAAGCATAGCTTAGCATTTCATTCCTGCAATTTCATTTGAGCAAAATATATTAGTTCTTTCCTGCTTTCCTTTCAATTCCACATTTTCATTTCAACAAGATATTCAGTTGCAGTTCAATCTATTTTAGTTTTGCAGGTACAAGTAGAAGAGAAAAAAAAAAAACAAACAAACAAAAATCAACCAAAAAAATTTTCTTTCATGCTTTGTAGGAGTAGAGGTAATTAAGAAAAATGATTGCACAACACCCCCACTGCTTCACACAGTCAACCTTCTCTCTTCTTCGATGGCTGTGATTAAGAAAAACCCCTAGGTGGTCAACAAGACATATTTGAAAAACCTCTAGGGGAGATGAAGAAGAAAACATTCCTCTGGAGCAAATGGCTACAAGCAGAAATGTTGGCAACAGTACCTTATCCAAACATGAATTTGCAAATTAGATGGAATATTTCAAGAGCGAGATGAGACAGTTTCTTGCCATGCAACTGGATACCTTACAAATCCAAAGGAAGCAAGCGGAAGCCAAGAGGGATTTGGCCATCTTTTGTACTAGGTGCACTAGAAATCATCCTAGGAACGAATGTCCAATGCACTCCATAGAAGTTTGTTTTGTCTGTGAAGAATACCATCCTACGAATCAGTGCCCTTCCTTGCCTAGACTTAGAGATGCATATCAGAGAACCAAAGGAGCCACTGAATCACTCTATTATATGAATCAAAGGAGGCCACATGGACCCATACCTTACCAGCACGGAATGCAAGGGACATCCCAGACCTATTACGACCCCTAT
Organism: Pinus taeda; assembly: GCA_000404065.3. Classification (NCBI taxonomy): domain Eukaryota; kingdom Viridiplantae; phylum Streptophyta; class Pinopsida; order Pinales; family Pinaceae; genus Pinus; species Pinus taeda. The sequence continues at coordinate 79,053 of APFE031587541.1, read as the reverse complement.
CAAGCCACTTTCATGCCTTCTTGGGGTCCCCCTGCTCATCCTTCCTAGTTCACACCTCCTCCTTGTTCTTTCACAGATCCATATTATGCCCGACCATCTGCTCATTTGTTTCACTCCTATGCTCAGCCACAGCCTCAGTGGAATGCACCTCATCAGGGGTGGAGGCCCCAGTGCAATTCTCCTCCCGCTCATTTTCCTCCACCACCTTCCCAACCACAACCCCATCCACATCCATCTCAAATATACACCCCTACTCAACTACCCATACCACCATTTCCAAACCCGCACATTGGAGTAGCTCAACCCAATTGCAAAGCTGAGGCACAACATGTCCAAATGACTCCTCTTGAGCTCAATGATCTTCACCATAACTCAGGAAGAGTATTGCAAAAAAGAGATTATCTTGAAAGTATTGAAGGACCACAACCAGTAAAAGAAGATTCAAAAGAGGATAGCAAAGAACCATGGGCCGCACTTGATGAAGAGAAGACATCAAAATCAGAGATTGATAGTGCTCCCTCATGGTTACCATCAAATCCTCCATGTACTCAAGAGAAAGATCAACAAAAAGAGAAAGATGTGAAGGTCATGATAGAAGAAGATATGGAAAATGATCCAGATCAGCAAAAGGACCAAGGATATCAAAGATATATTGACATATAGTTTCAGACAGTCACTAAGTTGCAGTAGTACTCTCTTCCTCAACTATGCTTGATCCCTTCAAAGTCAAATCATTTGTTCTTTGAAATCCGAATACTTGTCAAAGCATGCATTTCGAGCCTCCACATCATTTTGTCTCTAATATCGATGTGCACATGGCTCTATTGGAAGTATTCTTATACTTGAGAACGATTTTGTTTTTCAAGTAGGGTAGGGTGAAAAAACAAAGAGGGAAAAATCTAAGGTGAAAACCTCCTCGGAGGCACCTTAGATTGGCTCATTGATTGAAAACCTCCATGAGGTGGTCAATGGGTTGAAAAAGAAGAAGAAGAAGAAAAAAGAATAAGATCCTTGGGTGAAAACCTCCATTGGAGTTGCCCAGGGCAGGCAATTAGGGTGAAAACCTCCATGAGGCGCCCTAGTTGTTTTCAAAAAAGAAAGAAAAAAGAGAAAAAAAGAAAGAAAAAAGAGGAAAAAAGAAATCAGGCCTAATCTTTGTGAAAAATTGCAGGTTGTAGGGAGTACATTCAAGGAAAAGAGGGGCGTGCAAAACAAGGATAAGAGTCCGTACCAGGCTCAAGACACCCCCTCCATGGCCACTCACCTCTCCTAGGATTTGGTCACATTCGGGTTGAGATTGGGCCTTCTACAGGAAGCTACAAGCGTTTCTACAGAAAGTTCTGTATTTCTGCAGGAAACATCCTATAGAACCTTCAGGCGAGCCAGATTCGATTTTGGAAGGGAATCTAATGCTTGGAATCTATTGGTTAGACCCGCAAGTATCCATGTTTCCATTCTCACCCTTTTCCATCATTTTTTCCACCTCATTGTGCTTCTTTTATGAAAACTGTGTTTTCTACAGGAAGTTTTGTGTCTTCTACAGGAAGCTTACAAAAAAACCAAATTGATCTCCGAAGAGGACCCGAAGGCTGGGAATATGTCCATGAGGCCTGCACACATCCATGTTTCCATCCCTCACCTTTCTCCACCATTTTTTCCACCTCATTGTGCTTATTTTATGAAAACTGTGTTTTCTACAGGAAGTTCCTGTAGAAATTACAAAAAGCTAAAAATGGATTGCAAAAAGGTAGTTTGACGAACATGATAGCTTCCTCAAAGGTTCAGAAGTCCTACAATTTTCAGACTCCTCCTCCATCATCTCCATGCCTGCATCACAGCCCAAGCTCAGTTTTTCTTTCCATGCAAAAACTTGCAGAATGTTTTGAATAAAAAAATACATAGAACAGAATTTGTTTTTTTCATAATTTGAAAACTGTGCATCCATTTACAAAACCGTTTTACAGGGAGTTGTATAGGGATGATGGCAACATGCCCGAGCAATTTCAGCTAATTCCAGTGCACGGTTTCCAAGAAATCATCCTCCATTACCTTCAGCCATTTTTGCATTTTTCCATATCCGTGCATCCGTTTCAAAACCTGTTTCATGGGGAGATGCATATGGGTGATAGTAACCTACCCAAGCAGTTTCAACCAATTCCAATGCACGGTTTCTGAGAAATTGATCTCTGTAATCTTCAGCCATTTCTTGTTTTCCTCTAAATTTGTGCATCCATTGATCACGATTTTGCTATGGGAGGTGCATAATGATGATAGGAACATGCTCAGCAAGTTTCAGATCGATCCAATCTATCGTTCAGGAGTAATGGCGAAAATAAGTTTCGGTCCTGTGAAAATTCAGCAGCAGCAGCTTGAGGGTGCAGATCTGAACGTGAAGCCAGCTCCTACAGCATGGATCTAGCCAGAGGATACCTGCACAAGAAAAAAATAGCCATGAATCAGCCGCCAAGCCATCATGCAACCACAAAAACCAGTGCATGCAGCAAATGAAAGGCCACAACACCTCACAGCAACCATTCGACTTGCAGGTATGTGTCTAAACCAGCTCCTCTATTTGCATCAATACGATTCGAAAGTGCATAACGAATGAAGTGGTGGGATTAAGCCGATAGTTCCTTGTGCAATTCTCTAGCAATCAACCAGGAATCATGCAGTGTACGTGTGAGACAACTCACGCGAAAAAAGAAAAAAAAAAAGAGGTAGTCTTGGTCGTTTGAACTCCAGTGCAACTGATTAACAAGAAGAGAACATATAGTTCATCATAACACTGTCGTCTGCATGGGCCAGCGCACATTTTTTCCACCTCACCACAAGTCACGCAACAATTAAAGAACGCTCGGCTGAAACTCACAAACCACTGTTCATTTGCACTTGCCACATCCTTAACTGAAGTTTGCACAAAATGATTAACTAGTCACCCTCCACCAGTTTCTCTACCTGTCTTCAAGATTATGCTGCATATCAGGCTCACTCAGAGGCACAGGGGCGCTCTACAGGCGCTTCTACAGGAAGTCTTCTACAGGAAAGACAGAAAACAGCCATGCAGAAAGAAAACCTGGGATTTTCAGTGAAGTTCAAGCTCAAAATGAGGTAGGATCGGGGAAACTTCTTTGTGCATGATTTGTTGGTGCAAAATGGTGAATTGAACACGACATTAAACTGAAAAATGTGAGTAAAAAGTCTGCCTATGCATTGAGAACAGTGGAAGTCTGCCTGCATGATTCAATGAGTTTACCCATTCTTTTCTTCTACTTCCGAAATCTCCTCATCATTTTTAAAAAGAAAAAGAAGAAAATAAAAAATTCCCTTGCAAGGAAGACACGCAGCAGACCAACCTGTGTGTGGAAAAACCCGAATTTACATATCTATCAATGTGTGAGAAAACCAGTGTCCTTATGCTCTGATCTGTGAAAAATTTCTTTCATAAACAGACAGACCAATTCGAGGTGACAACAGTTTTAACACAAGGGAATTACTGCCATTTGATGTTGTAAAGAGCACATGAAAAATTCCTTTTTGGATTAAAAAAAGACCGAATTCAGTTGTCCTCTATTTCAGTGATTGACTGTGTTTTTTCCACTTGAGCATTTTCTCTTTTTTGGTTAAAACACAAACTCAACACCATGCCAACTGAAGAAATTGAGAAGAACATTGATGAGGGAGCACAAGACATTCAAACAGAGGTCAAAACAGAGGAAGAACAGAAAGAAAAAGAGGAATTTGACATGACCGTTGAGCATGGGACAGAAAAGGAGACAACAACAAAAACAGAGAGGGCAAAAAAGAAAAAATGTTGGAAAAAAGGCCAAGAAAGCCCAAATGGGAGTTGTCACAACCAAGGCAACCACGCCACAATTAAAAGGCAAGACACCCCCAGCCAAGTAGACCGAAACAGTGAAGACAGTTTCTACAAGAAGCTAGAAAGCAGTTTCTACAGGAAGACAGAAAACAGTCAGCACAAGACTTTTTACAGGAAGTCTAGAAACAGAGGAACAAAAAGGGAAAATTGCCTGAGATTTTGGCTAGGGAGGTAGCAACCATGCTTGCCACCATTAGCACACCTCCAAGACCAAAAAGGAAGAGAAAGAGGCAAACCTCCATGTACTTTAAAGTGAAAAAGGAGCACACGGATAAAAGTGGGCAAACCCAAACCACAGTCAAAGGAGCAAATTATCATTAAGGACACAAAAGCTAAACAAAAGGAGGAGCCTCCTTCAAAGATATCCATCATCTATGAATGAGGAAGCCAAAAGCCTTCACCTAGAGAGAGCAAATTAAGATGATGGGCTCAAAGACAGTTCTACAGGAAGCTGAGAATTCTCTAGGAAAAGGAGCACAGACAGTGGGAAGAAGCAGAGAGAAAAGCATGGTTTCATGACCGAGAAGAGGACATCACTTCAGAAGCTTGGCATGACAAGGAGGCCATCAGGGCCATCAAAGATGAAGAGATAGATTGGTTGCTCAGAGGATGAACAACACTTTTAGTAGGGGGTGATGATGAGCCCCAAAAATGGATAATTATATGGGCTCATTCAGCCTCCTAATTCTACTTAATCCACCATTCTCATTAGTTTATTGCATATTTTTTATTATATTTATGCTAATATAGTGAATTGGGTTAGTCATTGTGCCAACAAGTCTAATGTGTGCTTTATGCAGTGTTTTTGGTCAATTTGGAGACAAAATCAAAGGTTTAAATGAGCACTTGGCAACCAAATTCGTGGAGAGGATTTTTAGGA
>APFE031587541.1:29542-61244 GCA_000404065.3 Pinus taeda | reverse complement strand
GGATCCATATATAGATGATTACAGAGAGGTCAGTCATCTTTTGGGATCTTGATTAGTGTCTTCTCTCTGATAGTTCCTGCTTCCACTTGGAGAATGAAGATCTCTTACTCATCCCTGGTCGAAAATGGGGTGGCAAGTGTCAGAGGGGAAGCTTCTGGAAGATTCTATGATCTTCCACCTCGCATTTTGGTCCCTGCCATTTGTCCATTCCCGACCATCACACCCTACAGAGGAGCAAAACAGTATGCATCGTACCCTGTACATTGGGAAGTTGATATGCATCGCACCCTCTGCATGGAGCTTTTAGTATGGTCTAGTTTTGACCATTTATGAGCAGTTTTCAGTGGAGAACTTCTGGGAGATGATGTAATCAGTTGACTTTGTTCCTTTAGGTAGTGAAGCAACCCTTTTAGGGACTTAAGAGCCCTCAATTTATGGACATTTGTGATTGGGGTTGAAGTGCCCAAAAATGTCTACAACAAAATTATATGGATATATTTTTAAATTTCTTTCCTGTATGTCCATAGCCACGCCACATGTTACTACCACTATATGAATTGTTTCCATTCAAGCGTAACCTGAATTGTTTCAATTCACCTCACTGTAAGCTTTCAATTTTTTTTATCGATGCTCAATTATCATTCAATGGCCATGTTAGCTGTCTAGGTTTGGCGATGTTCTATGGATGGAAAAACAAGCATGTTCTGTAGCTCGTTGAGGTTTAGTGTTCAAAATTTTTATCGATGCTCAATTATCATTCAATGGCCATGTTAGTTGTCTGGGTTTGGCGAAGTTTTATGGATGGCAAAACAAGCATGTTCTATAGCTCGTTGAGGTTTAGTATTCAATAGCTCACGAAATAAGGTTGTTTTGTATCTCACTGCGAATGGGGTTGATGCTTTTCTTTACTATCAATGCAACTATGATATTATACAAATAATAAAATAATAATAGTAATATGACCATGTGGTTTAGGCAAAACAAAGTCCAAAAATTCTTCCACAGGCTAGATCATTTTTTATTAAAGTTATTTGACACTAGTAGAATAGTGAAAGTAATTTTTTGTTTAATTTATTTATAATGATTTTGATGATAGAAATAAATATCCAAACATAATTTCAATGATTTATGTCATTATTTATCCCTATAATTATTATGGTAGAGATGTTATAATATAATGTAATGTTTAACATTTTGAGTTTGTAAAAAAAAAATATTGTAATTATAATTAATAATTAAATTATGTTCCCCTCTTAAAGTCTTGGCAAATTCGCTTAAATGACATAGAGTTTGCCGAATTCTGCAACAAAAAGGCGAGGAAAGCTCTCTTTTTTGACGGTGCAGCTAAAGGGAATCCTGGCAGCTCTGGAGCTGGAGGGGTCATTAAAAGTGCAGAAGGTATAACGGAAGCTAGATATGCTTGGGGAGTAGGAGTCAACACCAGTATTCAAGCTGAAGCTCTAGCTCTCCTACAGGGACTCAAGGTGATTAAGAATTTGGGAATCAGAGAGGCAGTAGTGTTTGGAGATTCTCAGATCATTATAAATGCCATGGTGAACAAATCCTCTCCATCCGATTTAAGACTTTCCAGACTGTTGAGCAGAATCAACACCCTCACATCCTCCTTCCAGAAGTTGAAATTTATTCACATAAAGAGGGAAAACAACAAAGAAGCAGATGTTGAAGCCAATATAGCAGTCCATCTCCCTCTCGGAAAATATATAAGAGACGGAGAAGAAGGTTGGGATCCCATCCCCTAGTAGATCAATAAGAATGTATTGCTGTGTATTGTTGAAGCAATTTGTTTGTATTTTTAAATTAGGACAGATTGAAAATTCTGCAAGACGAACAACATGTAAAATCAGGAAAACCTTCAAGAGGACAGCTACATGGAATCTGGATGAGGCAAAAGCTGAGCCTCTCCTCCCATTTTGTAATTTGAATTGAGGCAATTCAGCCAAGAAGGAATATATCAGTCTAACCGTTTCTTTAAAAAAAAAAAAAAAAAAAAAAATTATGTTAACATTTTTATTATTAATATTTACATTGAAGTATAGCTCATTCAATGCATTACTCACAATATTGCATAAATTCATTTAAATGAAGTATTAGTAGTTTGGATCCACAGTGAAGCACCACAGAATATTGAAACTTTGGTTTGTTACATTACTTGTAGCTATCTCCTTAGCAATAGCTAATTTGATTTGGAAAGAAATACCTATAGTCATTTCCTTAGCAGTAGCTAATATGATCTGGAAAGAATTTGGAATTGTAAGCATGGACTACAATGAATATATTTTCGAGCTTTTAATAAAACTTTATCAACATTATGTGAATATTTAGTTGCATATATACAATGTACCGTAAATGGATGATTCTTGCAGACTAAGATACTTAATTTTATCATTGTTGTCATATCACATCTTCTACATTGAACCTGCATATCCCTTCTTACACTGAATATGACATTCTATTTTCATCGTGGTTATGGACCACACTTACTTGATTTTCAAGATAAAATGGTTTAAATGTTGTTGAATGATCTCTACAATATTTTCAACTACATGACATGGGTTAGATTTACTTCATCATAATCTGTTGGATTAAAACAAGAACATGACAAACACCAAAGAGATTAGTGGTAAAGAGCAATGTGATCTTTTAAATAGTTTCAAGGATCATGTGAGTCAACATTCAAAAGATAAACACAAACAATTTTCTCAATAAGAGATATAAGTGATGCTATTCTTGGGTTCGATTTCCAGATTGGAGATATGTGCATTTTTATTCAAGGGTAGATCTTAATTCACATAGAAATTCAAAGTTTATTTGCAAAATTGTTATAGTCTTTTGTAGACACATGTTTCAAACTATAAAAAAATTGCTTTGTATTGATTAAGGTTTATCTATAGCAAGAGGAAGTGATCAAGAAGAATTATGGAGGAATTGTATCAAAATGACCTCTAATTTCGAAGGTAGCAAATCACAATCTATTTCTTTATTTACGAGACATTCACATTGGAATAATCAAACAAAGTCTTTAACTTCAACATAAGCCTCATGATTTGTAAGGCTAAAGGAAGCAGTATTGCAGTAAGATTTCATTGTAGCATGGTCCTTGCCCTTTGTTGATTTTTTTTTCAACAGTTGTCAAAGAAGCATTAATTACTGCTATATGCTTGTCTTATGGCGTTTCCTTTGCAACATCTGGTGCAATTGCTAATTAATTTTATTTCAGATTATTGCTCAAATAGGTGCTTTGTAGCTCGCTATGGTAGAGATGTTGTAATATAATATTTAACATTTTGACTAAGTCAAAGTAAATAAAAATAAAAATAAAATAAATTAAAATATTAATGTAATGCAATGTAAACATTTTTGTTTTGTTTTGTTAAGCTTGGCAGGGCCTTCCATTTTCTATTCCATCATAGGAAAATTTACACCACATAGATTGGCTAGGTGGCCTCAACTTTCCCAATGGGAAACCAAGTCTATTGGCCGCTTATTCGCATTGTAAGCCATCCAAAAGCAATAAAGTTTCAATCTCTCTAGCCAAGCTATATATGTCTATGTTCCATGACCATACTCTATATTTCTATCTATACATATACTTGCATAACGAAAAGTAAATGCTATCCACATATAAAACAAATGTAAACATGGGAGGATGACTAGGCCTTCTGCTCGTCCGAGGCCGATTCCATTTGCGAGGTCCTTAACAGTTGTTGCAGGCATCTCAAACAGTTCCAGGAAGCATTGAATATGTCTTTCAATTCTGTCCAGCCTAATATCTTTCTTATTGAGTTGGAATTGAATTTTCTACAAGTCTTGTTTGTAGCTCTGCATAGCTTGGAGAGAAACCGCCACGCCGACCGAGATCTATTCCATAGCCTTTCCCAATAGGCTTTTCATCAACTAGTAGAGGTATAATGTCTGTTTAAATTGTGTTATCCTGTCTTTGGTGTTCCTAGGATTCGGGACAAGGGTCCTCCAATTTTCCATATCCTCCTTAGTTTCATTGCTCTGCTTAATTTCCTCTTCCCATTCCTCTAACAGATTCCGAATGCCTTCATCCGTACCCTCGCGATATGTCTCAGTAGCTTCATTGATAAGATGTTCTATTGATTTCCTCCCAATGCAAGGCTTAAACGTGCTCAGGTCCTTATCCTTTCTCGGCTCCTAACCCCGTCTTTCACGTCCGCGACCTTTCGTAGGGCGATCCATGTCAAAGATGCCCGAAACCTGTTCACATCAATAATTTTATTTTATTTATTATTATTATTATTGTTTTTTACAACAAGATCGGGTATTGATTATATTTCCAAAAAGAAAAGAGGAGCTTACTCCTGTTATAATCGATGAGGAGTAGAAAAGTGAAAATGGGAGCACAATCCCTGTTTCCATGCTTGAGATCCATTGTTCTATTCATTCCTTTGTCTAACTTGGCATATTGCCTTACATACTGTCTTGGGAGTAATATAAAATTGCAGTACATTAAATTATTTTCGGTTTTTCAATATTGATTGACTAATTGCTTCTGTTGGGAGTGCTTCTTCTTGCCTTGCTAAACTGAGTTTCCTCCTTCCTGTCTCTGAGTAGTAGACTTGATGTTGGCGACGACTTCCTCCAAGTGCACACATTTTGCTTTCTGACTTTCCATAGCTCTCTGTTGATAATTGAACTCCCTCTTCATTCCTGCCTTGAGATCTTGAAGGGCTTCATTGAACCTGCTTATCATAAATTTATTTTCCCTACATGTGGGACATCCGTCGTTTCTTGCAGATTTTTCAATTGGGTTGCATTCCATTTTGTTCCACTCTTTGTCTATATTTTTGACAAGGCTACTGTTTCTTTTGTTAGTGCTATTATTGTGCTTGCTATTGCCTTGATTGTGCCTTCTGCTAGTGTTGTTTTGCTCTGCTTTATTGACTTTTGAAGACTGCCCTCCCTTTGAATTATATAAACTTTCTGAACGAAAGTTGTCTATCACCGCCTAATTGGAGGGGAAGCATAGCAACACCCGATCTAATGGAGAAGATGGGCACTGAGATCATTTAGAATAGATGTATGTAGGGAGCTTAATGATGGCTGCAAAAATTGAGATGAAGAGATCGAATTGTGATGGATGAAAGCGTTGGAGAAGAGGATATACATTGCAGTGTATGGAAGGCTCAATAAGAGGTTTGAGCGGAGAGATGGAAACACATAGAATTATCCAATAGTGGATCAAGAGAGAAAGAAACACAGAGAAATATTCCAGAACATTGTGTGTGTTAAGAAACAAGGATTTAGGAACAAGATTTGTGTTGTTGCAGTGGTTGGAAGTATGCGAAGGCTTACGATTTATAGGCGCAAAATTTCTTTGGAGATTGGAAATGATAAGACGGATGTCTGCGCTATTCATGAGGATAGGATCTCGATCCTCCTTGGCCTGTGGGCTAAAGATAAAGACAGATTTGTTCCTGATTTTTTGTATATACACCCGTGATTTCCATTTGAGTGCAACTGCTAGAGTATCTGCCCCACGATTTTCTGATGTACTTTCACAGATAGTTTGATTTTTCTCATTCTTTTTTAATGATTAACTCTTTCCTCATGAAAATTGATTTGTTATGTGGGATGGAGCTGTAGTATATGTCTTCATTTTCCTCAATACTTCCCACCTCTCTTTCAGTTGCTTTGTTAGCAAAATTATCAACCTTTTGTTATGTTCTCTCAGAACATGCTTAAAAATAACCATTCTCGAGCCTTTCAGATTAGTTCTTATCCTCTTGTAGATTCTATTCATAGCTGAGTTGTTGGGACTCTTGTTTTTAATCATTGCTTCAATAACTATTGTTGAATCTCCTATTACTATTGGGTCTCAGATTGCTTTCTTTTTTATTATCCTTGGTCCTAATAGTAAACTGTAAGCTTCATCTGTGTTATTTTTTTGTTTCTCCCAAGCCCCATTCATAAGTGACTATCTCTTTCCCATCTGGGTCACTTATAATTCCTCCTACCCCTGCTTTCCCGGGATTGTTTTTTGATGACCCATCAAAGAACAGACTGAATCTGTTTTGTTTTTTTCCACTCTGTGAATTCTTCTTCATGCATCCGTATTTTCCAACTTCGTGCTATAGGAGTTTTCTTTGGCCTTGCTTTCCCAATCCAATCTCTCTCCTCTTGCTGTAGGTTGTTGTATTCCATTGCTGACATCCCTTTGGTGTTTAATATTTTAGAAACTAAACCCCAAGTTTTTTATAAGATTCTACTTGTTCTTGGTTTTAGTTCTTTGAAGATGCTTCTATTTCTAGTTAGCCAAATCTGCCAACACAAGACCGCTGGGAGGCATGTCCAAAGCCTGTTAATTGTTGTCATGTTCTTTACAGAATAGGGATAAGCCTTCTCCCATGCTATATAGAACTCTGAGAAGGTGTTTGAGAAATTTAAATTGATTTCCAGAGGACTTGAAATTTGCTTCCAACATTCTTTTGCTATCATATAGTCTAGAAAGAGATGCTAGATGGACTCTTCTTCTTTCAGGCACATGGAGCACCTGGAGGGACCATGAATTCCTTTCCTTTTTAAACTTTCAGTAGTTAGAGTTTTGCCTTCTAAGAGAGTCCATTTAAATGTTTTGATCTTAGGAAGGCTTTCAGTCTTCCATGCCAATTTCCAGAGGTCCCATTCTTGATGATTTTGATGATCTTGAAGTGCTTTGTACCTTGTTTTAACAATATATCCTCCTCCACTTGGATCCTAAGCCCTCTTCCTCAATACTTATGGGAGCTGCCCCTTTGAGGTGAAGTCTTAATTTCTCCCATTGTCCTTTTGGATTTAACGAGGTTTTTGTGATTTGCCACTCATGCCAAGTTTGTTGATCCCATGCTGAGATTGAGTGAAGAGTGTTCAACCCTCTTTTTGTCATCCATCTTTGAATGCCTTGGAGGTGCAATTAGAGGTTTAAGGGCCCTTTTCCCATGATTCTATCATCCTAGATTGACACCATTTTCCCGTTGCGAGGAGTTTTAGGGATATGATTTCTAATTAAGGGGATTATCTTTTTTCACAAATTTCCAAACTTGCGTGCACAACCTCATAGGGATGTTGTCGGTCAATAGATTTGTTCTGGATTGGTTCAAGTATTTTGTGGCGAGATATTTTTTCCACTAGCTCTCCTTTCCGTTTATCACTCGCTATATTATTTTCATTCCTAGTGCAACGTTCATTAGGTTTGGTAGACGAATGGATAGTCCTCCTTGTTCGTATGGTAGTGCGACTTTATCCCACTTGACTAGACTAAACTTTTTGCTCTCTTGTTTCCCTCCTTGCCAAAGGAAGCCTCTTATGATTAATTCTATTTGCTTATGTGCGCTTACCGGTGCCAATATTATCGCATACTGATATATTGGGAGAGCTGAAAGTAGTGCTTTTATCAAAATAATCCTGCCAACCATGTTGAGCCACATCATACCCCAATTTTGGATTTTATCTTTCATTTTTTCAACATGTTTGATCCATAATTCATCCTTCAGATTCTCTTTGGCGATTGGGAGTCCTAAATAGAAGAAATGGGTCCATCTTGCTTGGGTGGGGATCTCAAGAATTTGCGAGATATTTTGCATTGTTCTTGATGGGGTGTTCCAGCCATATATTCTGCATTTCAAGTTGTTTAAGAGTCCTCCAGAGACTTGAAGAAAGTCATCTATAAATTTTTTAAAATCTTCTTGCTATTATACTTTATGCCCCTCCCAACAAGAGGGTTTCATCAGCAAAGAGGGAGTGATTGAATACTTTTGATTCCTCTTGCAATTTGGAGACCTGTAATGTTTCTTTCTCTCCTTTGTCTTTCTAATGTTGTGCTTAGTGTTTCAGCCATAATAATGTATAGAAATGGTGAAAGCGGACACCCTTGTCTCAACCCTCTTGAACTTTGAAAAAATTTGCTTGGTCTTCCATTTATAGAGGCGCAATCCAAGGGGTCGAGATGCAGGCCTTTATGGTCTTTATTATGTCTTGGGAGAACCCAAATTTTTTAAGAACCATTGTTAGGTATGTGTGGCTGACCCTATCAAAAGCATTAACCATGTCTAACTTTATTATAGTTCCTTTCTCTTTCCTTTGTATACTTGTGTGGATAGCTTCTTGTACAACAATTACATTGTCAATGATTTGTCTGCTAGGAACAAAGTCTCACTAAGTTCCAGAAATTATTTATGGGAGAACTTTCTTGATTCTATTGGCTATTATTTTTGCGATAATTTTGTAGGAGGGGTTACAGAGGGATATAGGTTTGTATATGTTGAAGGTAGTTGGGTTGGGGTCGTTTGGGACTAGAGCCAGATAAGATGATTTGGTATTTCCTCCCATTTTTTTTTTTTGAAGACATTTTTAACCATTCTCAAGAAGTCTTTTTTTTAATGACATTCCAATGTTGCCTATAAAAGGCAATTGTGAAACCATCTGGCCTTGGGGCCTTGTCTGGGTGGAGACTCCGTATTTCTACCATCACTTCTTCTTCAAAGATTTCTTTGTTTATTTCTAAGTTTTGAACATCTCTTGTTTTTCGTTCGAGTGTGTAGTAGAAAGTCCTCATAATCTGTTGTCTGCTCATTAGTTGTTAAGAGATCTTTGAAGTGGTTATGTGCTACTTTTTCCAGTTCCCTTTATTTCTTCCCCGTCCACTTGAATTTGATCTATCTGATTTCTGGCTCTTCTTATTTTCATTGTGTTGTGGAAGAAGGCAATGTTTTTGTCCCCGACATTCAACCTGAGGCATTTGGGTTCAAGCCTAAGCTCTTCTTCCTCTTTTTTGTTTTCTCTATATATTTCCCAAAATAGTTCATTTTCTTGTAAGTAATTTTGTTTTTCTTCCTCTTTGTTTTCCTTTTCTTCTTGCATGTTGTTCATTTTTTTTGTAGCTTTATTTTCCTTTTTGTTGTTGTTTTTTCTCTTGCCCATATTTTTAGCTTTATTCTCAATTTTTTTAGTTTTGTTTCCCAAATGTAATGGGATGAACCTGTAATTTTTTGCGCCCAAGCCTCTATGATTTGAATTCTTAAATCTTCATTGCTATCCCAGTTTGAGTTGTATCTAAAAGGAAGAGGCCCTTGATTGTCCATTTTACCCAATATGATTGTTACTGGTTTATGGTCTGATGTAGTTGTATGTATAATTTTGGACTTGACCGAAATGAAGTGAGCTGCAATGTTTTCTTGGACTAATATTCTGTCCAACCTCTCCTTTATACTGCTCTTGCACACTCTCTTATTGCTCCAAGTGTATTTCCTGTTACTTGGCGAAATGTCAATTAAATTGTGTTGCTCCAATATTGCTTCCAAAACTCCCCTTGATGGATTAGCATGATATGTCGCTCCGAATTTCTCTTCTATATTTCTAACTAGGTTTAGGTCTCTTCCCAAAATTATTTTCCCATTTTGAGTTTCTGTTAGAGTTTCTTTCACTGTATTCCAACATTGCTCTTTTTCTCTATAATGATTTGGAGCGTATATGTTGATAAGGCTGTATTTTTTCTTTGTTCTTATCTCCTTTAGATCAGTTTTGATCCAATGCTGATCCATTTTTTGATTTATCATTTCCCATTTCCATTTTTTTCCAAAGGGTGCAAATTCCTCCTGAAGCTCCTGCGGCCTCTAGCGTCATTCCTTCATAATTTTTTATTTGTTGCATCATTTTTCCAGCTTCTTGACTATTTATTTTGGTCTCCTAAATCATGAAGATGTCTAACACTTTTTTCATTAAATGTCTTTTGCTGCATTTATTTTCTAAGTTGTTCCCAGACCACGACAATTCCAGGAGACCACTATCATTACTTGGTTTGGTGGTGTGCGATACCTTTCCTTCGCTACTGGTTTTTTTCATTATTTCCTGAGCTTTTCCCAAAGAAGGAGCCCATTGGTTGTTGAGTGCTTAGAGCCATCTCCTTGGTTGCTGCTTCACCTCTTAATTCCTTGTTAGATTTTTCTACTTGTTTTTTTTGGTGTTCATAGATTTGAAGAGACTCTTTGGACTGGTTTCTGGTTAAGATGTGATCCACTAAAGGAGGAGGGGGAGAGCGAGGGTTTAAAGGGAGGGAGGACAAGATGGGGGAGCTGTGGGAATGGGGAGGGGATTGAGGTGAAAGAGGGTCAGAAGGTTCTTCCAGGGGCCCAAAGGGATTCGAGTTTATGAGGGGTGGAGGGATGACAATGGAAGGAGATGGAGGAGAAGGTTCAGTTGAGACCAGAGGCTGTGATGAGGGAGGAGGAGGTTGCTTGTTGGTAGATTTCTTCCATTTAACTTGTTCCCATTTGTTCTCTGGTTCCTCTACATTTTCATTTTCTTTTTTTTTAGCATCTATTTGCAAAATGACCATATTCTTGACATACCTTACATTTGAATGGGATTTGTTCATAATCCAGCTGCTGTATGTGCGTCCATTGACCCACTTTGATCTTTATCGCTTCTGGGAGCCCTTTCCCCAAATCCATTTCCACACATATTATGGCGCATGCATGTGTGTTCTCCTTCAATTCACATCTGTCTATGTATTTCCCCACTGCATTCCCTATGGCCTTTACTACCTCATCTCCCTAGCAGTGTAGAGGGAGGTATGGTAGCCTGACCCATTTTGGCACAACGTTGGGTACATCCATTTCAGGATCGAAGTCTAGAGTCCATCGGTTTAAGTATAATCCCTTGGTATCCATGAAATATGGACCATTCCTAAATATTAGATCTCTGTCTTTTTTGGTTTCAAAATGGAAGGTGTAGTACCCTCTTCCACAAAACCTTATTGAGATTTTCCCATTGATTGATGAGCTCCAATTTCTTTCAACCCATTTTTGAACTGATTTGGGTGATGGCCATAGCCCAACGAATTGTCCAACTAGGCCGCGTTCAGCAAGAGACAGAGTTGCTCTGCACGGGAGGGCAGGTGGAAGAGAGATTTCTGGGATGTCATCCAGTTTTTTGACAAACTTGTTTACTGTTGGCCTGATTCTTGGAGGTCTTGTTGCAACTATAAGAGAGGCAAATGCGTTGGTTGCATCTTCATTTCCTTGTTGTTGTTCTAGAGGTGGTTCACCCTCATTTGAAGGATCCATTTGCTCTGAAGTCTCAGCAACAGGGGGCCGATGAGAGGCGGCTGCGTGCAAGGCGAGAACCAGGCTAGGTCATGCGGAGCAACATCACAACTGCTGGGGGCGCGAGATTCAAAACAGTGCCCACAATAATAATTTGTTAACCGAAAGTAATTTGACATAATATGGCATTAGTTGCTTCCCTGAATTGAATTATCGGTGCAAACTACCTCCCCATGCTCCTCCCTTTTCCTTTTACTATCAGTACCAGATCCATAATGGATGAAGATCCAATCCCCAGAAGCGGTCGGTCTCCAATTCCCTTTTGCCATCTCACACCTCCACCCCCAGTGCCTCCCATACACAGTTAGGTTGTCATTCCCTTGCCAAGGCCACGCAAGTGAGCCCACCTCAAACCAACAGGTTGCCATCCGTGAATTGCAGACCCTTTCCCCTCTGCCCAGTAAACTAGAGCAAGGCCACTATCATTTTCATACTCGACTTCCCACTCAAGGGCCCTAGCAATTCTTTTACCATAGGAATTTCTCACAGTACCCTAGCAATTGCAGTTGTTTCAGCAGTAGGGCCAAGCTCCTATACAACATAGTAACTGACCCCCACTTCCCTCAACATCAGACTCATAACCTCTACCTACCTGACCCCTTCGACCAACCCCACTCAGCCCTTGGCGTGCTGTACCCGGGTTCCCAATGCGAAACAACAGAAGGTCAAGACAACAAAAGGCAAAGGCGATACCCGGTAAGCACAATACATAGATGCAAAACCAAGTCACTGCAACTAGTCGCCACCTCCATTTCCCCCAACATTTCTCAACCTCCCAAGTAACATTCCTAATTTCCCCCCTCTCCCCCCAGCAGAAACCCAACCAGGTCGTCATTGCAAAGGAGGAGAAGAGTCAAGAAACATACCCGTAAACGATTGTAGGCCGTCTCCAAGCTTGATGTCGAGGATGTCGACGCCCTCCCTTTCCTGTGCACCAGCTCCTTTGTTTGCAAGCAAACTCAACAACATTACCCACATGTCTGCCCTTTGCTCCTATAAATCCTGCCCCTCCACCATCTTCTCTGCCACCTTTCCCATCACCCTTGCATGCACTCATGCCAAGGGCCACTGCACCCATCGCTTTGAGCGTGTGGGGGGCGGTGGTACATAAATCATAGGTACGCTTCATTACTTTTCGTAGGTTGTCCCAACTACTGGCACACACCCCGATCGGGGTACAATGTAAACATCTTAAGTTGGTTAATAAAAAATAAAAAGTAAAAAAAATAAATCTATACAAATAAAATAATAATAAAAAATAAAATTAGCCTATGGTATTGAGAACTGATGGTATTGATCCATGATATTCATGTGGAATATAACTTATTTAAGTGGAAAATTAAATGACACTAGATCAATCTTAGCTCTGGATCTACCAATGACTGAGAATGATCAAATCTCTTGATATGCAAACACTCTTTCAGAGTGAAAAAAGATTTGATCTCTCCACACTTGATAGATAAGAAATTCAATAAATCTAAATTGGTAAATAAAAAAACATAATAATATAAAAAATATAATTCTTAATACATATAATTTTATATAGCTTTTAATTCAACTAGTTACTCTGAGGGAGAAACAAAGAACAACAAAAAATAAACATGTTTTTTAACATCTCATTGATTAACAATATAGATAGGAATAAAACATAAACAAATGGTTAAATCTACGATGTTAAAAAAATTAAATTATTAAATATTCTAATTTTAAAAATATCGTTTTTTCTTAAAAATATTTAAAATAAATTTAATAATTAAATTAAATGTGAACTTCTAAAAAAACCAACCATGCATAATAGTTGATATCTTAATTAAATAAAATAATTAACATATTTTCACTCAAATCCCCTTTTTTAATATCTCAATTAAGTGAAATAATTAACCTATTTTTTCCCTCAAATTCCCATTTTTTTAATTTTTCAATTAAATAAAATAATTAACATATTTTTCACTCAAATTACCGCTTTCTTTTTTCTCCTTTTCCCACCTAAAATTTCAAAACTATTTTTATATAAAGGAAAATAATGGGGCTTCATGACATTGTTAGCACAGTTTCTTGAGCACAGTTTCTTTAATCTCATGCAGAGAAAGATGAAGATGAAAACAGAAAGTGCTTTGCAACCTTCCAGAAAGATGAAGAGGAAATTGGGGGCATCGAGGAAGATTTTACCAGCTTCTTTGTTCAGGTAAATCTGTTGTTTTTCCTGTTGGTCATATTATACATACAAGGATGTGCAGAGTAATATATATGCTGGTTTTGAAATGTAAAATACTCTGGAGAATAAAAACATCAAATACTATTATTTTGTTTGCTTTTTATTATTGAAAACAACGTTTTACACCTTCGCACAGTCGCACAAGATGAACAAACGTTTTACACCTTAAGACTCTCCAGAATGAAATAAACCCAAAATGACTAATAAAACGAGGAAAAAAAATCTTTAGCATAATTGTTTCTTTCCAGAGTATTATCATGCTCAACGCTTTTTTGATGTCTTTCCTCTGCAACCAGTGGTCTTTGTGTGCTGTCCACGTACACGAAGGCCCCAGCAGGAAAAATGGACATAATTTCATTAGTTAAAGCTCTTTATACAGAGAAATAGATTGGCCTAATTTTGTAACACACCCCCTTATTCACCCCAGTAAGAGGCGGTTACTTTGAAGAGCTGAAGAGCCGATTCCCAATGTGAGAATCGGATCTGAAAGTTGCGTTTTGATCTCATCAATACCCTCTGAGCAGTCCACAGGGTCGTAAAACTGAACACACAGGAGATGCTATTTTTTTTTTTAAAGCTTAGGTAGGACTTTTTATTATTAGTAAGCCTGATATTGCAACTGCTTCTGCTAAATAAACACAATACATGACTGTCATGACCTTTTTAAAGGCTTCACAACCACAATGCCACACGTTATCAAACTCTTACATATTAACATCAATGCAATGACATATTTCTGCTAACAGAATTTAGCTTCAGTAGATAAGATTATGAATCATAAAAACATGATAATATCCAAAATAATCTATCTAATAATAAGAAATGTGTCCAGGCATAGTTCATGTGTCCAGGCCCTCAACCATAAGAATTTAGATCTGCAAATTCCAGGCATACTAGACGAATTTTAGACATGTTATATGCTGCTGACTGCCCCACATTACTTTTGAAAACACATGAATGAAAGAGCAATTGAAAGCTAACATAGCAGAGAAAATTTTTACACAAGTACTTGAAGGCTGGAAATGCATGCAAGAGGGTGAACGAGAGCCATGTTGGTTTTTCTGTACGAGGGCTGAAAATGCAATCTTCAAGTTTGGGAGAGGGACATGCACTCCAAACAAAGTTACAAGAGAGCTAAGAATTAATTCACAATCAAGAGCAACAGAGAGCTGAAAATGCAAATTCAAGCAAGCTAAGCTTAGCTGACTTGAGCTCAAAACAGAGAGATTAAAACTGTCCTGCCTGAAATTGTCCATTTAAAATTGCTTGATATTAACAACCCCTATAAGCACTTTTCTGTCTTGTGGATCATAGAATATCTCCATAAGACTTATAATGCACCTGCTATCTTTGACCTTTGTATGTAAACCTTGGAAAGAAATCTATGGATCAGATCCAACAGCGATTCAGAACAAATCAAAGCATATACAAAATTGGCAATCCATACCAAAAATATGATTATACAAGTTGCCAACAAGGCTTCTGCGGTCAATCAAAGCCATGACAGGGTAATGCTCCTAGTGATTATCAAGATGCTTGACAATGGTAGTGGTTTTAAGCCCCGTTGTTGTGAAAGCTGCACATATCGTTGTTTCTTGTATTTTGCAAACCTATCATCAAAGTCAGCAAATCAATAGCTAGAATCCAAGTTGATACTCGCCCTCAAATTTGTTGTTGTATTTGTGGGAATGCTTAAGACCATTTCCATTGGTGACAGTCATCCACATTGGCCATTAACTTGTTTTATTGTTTTGTTTAGTGTTCTCACTATAAATCAAGGATAACTAATTATTTTTACTTCGATGAATCAAGAGAGAAATCAAGAGACATCTCAGGCCTGAAGGGAAGACTGGACTATGGCAGGGACGGGTCCAACTCCGTGCCATTTGCACTTGAAGTAGGATATGAAACAATGGGATTTGTTGGCACTATAACTGGAAATGGAACCACAACCTTGCCTCTCAATTTGGACATGTGACTAGACATGAGACAGGTGAACTGTAGGGTATACTGGCTGTCAAATTGAAAGCGGCACCCACCTTTGACCTGGAGGCTGGAATTGAACCTACACCTATAGGGTGAGATCCTTCTTTTCCTTGTCATCAACTGAGGCAGGCATTTACTAATCCTTATCTGCGATTTAGTGTACCTTTCTCCACTATTGTTATCATTGCCTTTTCATGGAAAACACTTGTAATTCTTGGCAATTTTGTTTATTATTATGCAGTAGTTTCTTTTCTCAAAGTATGGATATGAAACAAGCTTCTTTAGTGATTTCATGGAAAATATCAATGGCCATGTTGGCATCTACTAGAAGAATTCCTTGTAACACCCTTTTGCAATAAATGTGTATTCTTTTAAAACTAATTATTAATTTCGTGGTAATTTCTCCACTTTCTTTGTGGTGATATCTTGTGTACATTTTGTTGGAATATTAAACCGACAGCTCATATGTATTACTGTTGGATTTGCTAGTGTGGAAGAAACTTGTGCTCTGTTTCCTTCTACATGCTGGAAAATGCTATTAAACTAAGTAGCAATTTGGCAATATATGGATAGTCCATTCATAGTTCATTCATGGGATGTCAAAACACAAACATACCATGGTGTAGAGTGCAGAATTTACAAAAATGAGGAAGCAAAGAACCCAACCCATGACCACATTTGATTATGGTTGCATTATGCATTTACAAATTATCCGAGGGTCTATTACATTGTCAAAAAGGCGAGTGTTTTGCTTCGGAGTTTAATAAAATGGTGAGTGTCCAATACTACGTGCAACACTATCTATTGACCAAGATACCTATAATATGTAAGCGAACAAAAAGAGTTGCATGTATCAAAGTACCATAATAGCTAAGTTGATACACTTTTCTACAAGGTAGCCTCGAGCTCCTGCCTAGAGGCTTTGCAAATGCAATCTATTTTTGCACATGGTATCTTGCACAATTGCCATGACAGATGAATCTGTTGAGAAATCAAGGGGCAACTTAATTAAGTGATTTCTCTTACTTTGATCACTGTTTGTGATGGATTTTTACTTAACTTGATTAGCTTCTTCTTTCACTTGATTATTATTATGTTTTTATCATCAAACAACTACCAAACTATGAAGATCAAATAGACAAGAGGGCACAAAATGTAGGATGCAAGCCAGGGCCAAAACCTTTCCTCTTGAGAGGAAAACCCACAAGAACTCTTCTCTTCTTAAAGAACTTCAAATGATGAATTCCAAGACTGGCAAAAACCCCTCCAAGACCAAGTCAACTTTCACATCTTCCAACAACTTTTCTAACAATTTCGACCTCAACAACTTCTCTTGCAACTTTGGCCCCAATAACTTGTCCAATAATTTCGACCCTAGCGACTTCAAACCTAGCAACTTCTCTAGCAACTTCGAGCCCCAACAACTTCTTGACTGCAATTTTTGGCTACTACAGAAACTCTAGCTCTTGGACGTGTGGAAAATATGGTGATTTCTTCCTTCCTTCTCCTTTGCTTGACTTGGTTCTTCCTTCTTTAGAATTCGACTTACAAAGTAGACCTTTTGGTGCCCTAACTCAGCTCCTTTCTACAATTTGATCTTGTTGTAGTGATGTTGCCCTAATGTTCGCCCGTGTGAGGAGATGATAGCCCAAAAAAACAATTTTCAAAGAATTTGTTCCTTTCCTTCTTAGTCCTCCTTCTCCTTGCTCTTTTAAGTCTTCTCTTTCTTGCTTAATCGAACTTCTTGTTGCTTGATTAATTGATCCTTAAGTAAGGTCCATGTCTCTTATATATAGGCTTCTTAGGAGGTCGAATTGATGTCCATGA
Organism: Pinus taeda; assembly: GCA_000404065.3. Taxonomy (NCBI): domain Eukaryota; kingdom Viridiplantae; phylum Streptophyta; class Pinopsida; order Pinales; family Pinaceae; genus Pinus; species Pinus taeda. The sequence continues at coordinate 44,090 of APFE031587541.1, read as the reverse complement.
GGCCGACTTGATCCTTCTTGAAGGCCGACTTGACCCTTCTTGAAGGCTGACTTGTTTGACAAGGTCTTGGAGGGTCTTTATGGCACATTTAACTTTACAAAAAAATTCTTTACAAGATACAACATGCCCAAAGGGATCTTACATGTATGACAATGATCCTTTGACTTCATAATTCTATGACCAACCTAGGAGCACTCAACAGGTGCTTGACCTACAAATAAATTTATCTTGAGCATGAAACCCCATCAAGAATGACAATAATAAATTTATTTTCTCTTTAATATCATATACATAAAATCATCATTACAGTAAACATTATGAAGACCGAACCTAGTTACACATTTCAACAAAATCAAGAGTAGGAGGAATTGTGGCTCTATAATTTCAGTATGCCTTTAAATGGCATGTAGGGAGGCAATAACTTTTTGACAAAGAAAAAGATAGAATATATGAAACCAAACCCTGTAAGGAAATTCTCAACAGGCATAAAGCCCTATAAGGAAGATCTTGACAAGCATATGATCAAGAACGAGTTACATGATTGAATTTCCAGTGCTGCCTATAGCGTTCATATTCAGGCAAACATGAAGAGCCCAAGTAACCAAGAAACACACTGTCCTTGCATAGTTAATCTTAACATTGCAAGTGCTAGTTTTGTTTAAACATAACCATAATGAATACTTGTAAAATAGTAATCCTTGGTATTAATAGGAACCATTGCCACACAATCTCTTATAATCTCTTGTTGGAGCATCAACAACCAAGATCTAATTGTCATTGATGGCTAAGATCAATTTGACTCCATCAATACACTTTTCTAGAAGTCTCTAGATCATAAGTCAATTTCCTCAATTAATACCCATTAATTAGTCAATTTTCGTAAGTTAGGCTTAGGCATTTTGTAATTATTGATCGATTATTTTAATTTAGTGGTCTCTAGGTGTTTTCTCTTGAAACCTTTTTTGTGTTTTGGAAATCACATGTTCCTTAGCTTCGTAGACATAAATCAAGACTAGAACACATGTCTGATGCTACCAAAAATCCATAAACTAACACTCCCTCTTAGTGAGGAAGGTATTCTCCACTGTACCCATCTATTCTCCAAAATAAATGAACTTAGCTCTTCTTAGAGCTTCCATGAGTATATCTGCAACTCGCTGCTCCGTGGGAACATGCTGTAGCTAGACTGCTCCATTCCGGACACAATCTTTGATGAAATGGTATCATATGTCTATATGTTTTGACCTATCATGAAACACTGGATTCTCAAAGAGCTTGATGCAACTTTGATTATCATTGTAGAAACTGGTCGCCTCCATCTTCTAACTGAACAAACTCACTAGCAACTTTTGAAGCCAAATAGCTTTGCATGTGGCCATGCTAGCTGCCATGTACTCTACTTCTATAGGGCTCAGTGCCACAGACCTCTACTTTTTGCTGCACCAAGATACAACCCTTGATCCAATGTTGAAGTAACAACCAGATGTGCTCTTCCGATCCACTGAACTACCTTCCCAATGTGTATTCATATAACCACATAACTTGACACCATCATCTCGAGTATATCTCAACCCATACTCAAGTGTACTGCGCAAATACCCCAGTATGTGCCTCGCAGTTGTCTAGTTCAGTCTCTTAGGCCCTACCATAAACTAATTGAGTGTTGATCGTGAAGTAAATATCTGGCCTAGTGTTGACCAAATACATGAGGGAACTGATGAACTGTCTATACAAGGTCGGGTCAATGTCCTCATCCTTTGATGTATTGAGCTTCCTCTAGTTTGTAATCATAGGTGTAGACATAAGACTATAGTCTTGCATCCTAAAACTCTTTAGAATCTCTATAGTATATCTCCCTTGACCAAGGAAGATCTCCCTGTCCCTCTTGCATACTTCTAGGCCTAGGAAGTAATTCATCAGCCCTAGATCTTTCTTGTCAAACTTTGCTACTAGATTCCTCTTGTCCTTTATGAGCCTTGATGATCGAGTCAGAAAGAGGTCATCCACATACAACACTAGGATGAGTGGCTCACCCTCTACCATCGGATAGTAAAGGTTGGGATCTGCGTCACTCTTGACAAATACCATCTACTGCAAGTAGCTGCCAATCCAACCATACCACGCCCTAAGAGCCTGTTTGAGCCTGTATGGAGCTCTCTTTAGTCTGCACATGTGTGCCCCTCTCATGTGTCTTAAATCACTCTAGTTATTCGATTTATACTTCCTCCTCTATCACCTTGTTCAAAAGATTGTCTTGATGTCCATTTGTGAATCTGCCATCCCATCTGTGCTTCTAAAGATATAACAGATTGTATGGAAGTATATTTGGCAATTGGCGCGGATGTCTCCTCATAATCTATGCCTTTCTTCTGCGCATACCCCTTTGCCACAAACCTAGCCTTGTACTTCTCTACATTGCCATCTGCAATATACTTGTTCTTATAGGTCCACCCAGAGCCCACAACTAAGCTATCCATAGGCCTCAAACTACCTCCAAAACATCATTCGTTATGATAGAGCTATACTCCTCCACCATGGCATCCACCCACACCTGATGCTATGTGGTCTCTTGATAGTTGGAAGGTTCAACAACTTGTGAGACGAATGCTTAGTCTTTGTCTAGTTGTCTGCATTCTCTCTTGTTCGTCCTAGGAGCTCCTATGAACTCCTTCACATCCCTTAGCATTTGGCAAACTTCTCTGCTGGTTCGACCACTAGTGCTAGGAGGATCGACCAACTTCTCGTCCCGCCTCTACTACTCCATCTGTTGCAAATTTACAAGACCTTCTACACTTGACGTCATGTTGGTACTGGCAACTGTACCAGATCCTTGTGACTGTCCTTGCTGTTGCCCCTACTATTGGACTAATGGAGCTTTTGCTGGCTCACTCTGATCACTTGTTGGCATTTAGCGAGATCTCTTGAAGGCTCTGTCCTCCACGAATTTGATGTCCTTGCTGCTAGGAATAAAGATCATGTATGCCTTTGAGGTTTGGTTATACCCAACAACGAACCACTTCTTTGTAGTCTAATCCAATTTCATGCGCTTTTTAATTGGTATATGGCAGTAAGCTACACTGCCAAAGATCCTGAAGTGACTAACGTTTGGATTCTTCCTTGAGAAGACTTCTTCTGGTGTTGTCTTCCCCAACTCCCTGCGGAGAACTCTGTTTTGTATATACATAGCAGTGTTACACGCCTCCGCCCATAGAAACTTGGGCATGTCTTGGTCATACAACATAGTTTTTTCTGCCCCAACTATAGACCTGTTCTTCCGCTTTGCTATTCCATTTTGCTGTTGTATGGAGTTGTCCACTCCCTCCTGATGCCCTCCTTCACACAAAAGCCTGTGAAGTCACTGTTTGTGTACTCCTCCATTATTTGTGCGAAGCACCTTGATCTTTTTTCCTGTCGCATTCTCTACTAGAGCCTTGAACTCTTGGAAGTGGTTGGAGATCTCATCCTTGGTCTTCAAGAAATAGATCCAGGTTTTCTTGGAGTAGTCATCGAAGAAGGTGATGAAGTGCTCGTACCCTCCGAGAGATCTAGTGGACATAGGGACGCAAATATTTGTGTGTATAAGCTGCAACACACCATCTGATCTACTATTACTTCTTGGGAAAACTGCCTTAGCATACTTCCCATGTACTCACCCCCTCCACACATCATTGTGTTCCATGCTCAATTCTGGAACACCTTTTACTATTTCCCTAAGCATCTTAAGTGCTACATGATGTAAATGCCCCATTCTCCTATGCCATAGTTCATTCAAGTCTCTCCCACTGTTATTTCTATCACTGTTCCTGCTGCTAACTAGTGTCTTTAAAGAGTTGATCTGTAACTTGTATAACTTGTTGCTACGAACTCCAATTTACCTCACCTTTTTCCAATTTTGATGTTTGATGAACACCTTATTCCCTACAAAGTAGACATCATATCCTTTATCTTATAGTTGGGATATTGAAATTAGGTTCATATCCAAGTCGGGCACATGCAACACATCTATAACACTGGTGCTTGCTCCCGACTCCCTTTGAATCTCGATGGTACCTCTCCCAATTGGAGTACATTTACTTTTGTTTTCCATCTAGATCTGGAAGTCCATCTCTCCTCCTTGTAGCTGGAGAAGTAGTCTCTAACTCCTGTCATGTGAGCTAATGCTTCACTCTATATACCAGAAACCTTGTGAAGTTGAGCTAGAGAGGCTAGCTATACGAGCAAACTCATCTTTCAATTTGGAAGACAAATCCGTAGCCTCTTGAATGTTGAATCTCTCCATGGCCATATTGTAGAACTCTGAGAAATTCACTAGAGAAGTCTTCGGTATAATTTTTGTGTGCTTTTCTCTGCGTAGATTTGCAACTGTGAGCCTTGTTGCAATCTTCTACGCCCATATCTACTTTGCGAATCAACTGATCTGCTCATTGGAACTACTACCCAACAACGACACTGCCTACAAACTTTGCTCTGAGGCAAATCACACTTTTCCTCCAAATTGGATCTGGAAATTGAATTTCTTGCCTCTGCAATTTGCACCCTTAGCTTGGCTTGCTCAGATCTAAACCTTATGTTTCAAATCTCCCTTTAAAACTACATGATCTCTCGATATTTCGCCTATACCATGTGAAATTTCCACGAATGCACCAATTGGATATTATTCTCCTAATTGATTAGTAGTTTATTTGTTTACGACAAATACTAAATAATTCACTGATGCATTCTTCAAAACTAAAATATGTCGCGAAAGTAAAATTAGGAACTGAGAAATAGATGCACACACATAAAAATTTCGACACAATTATTTGGACTATAAGTCCCCTGAAAAACTTTGAAGGGAAAACCAATGTAGCATATGAGGGTTTATTTTATTATTTTGCAACAATTTTTGAGAGTACAATAATCTAGATGCCCAAATGGCAATCCTCTGACAAATATCTGGCCAAAATAACATGGAGATCTTAGATCTCCTCTGCTAAACAAATCAACCTCCTTAATCTTGCTTGAACCCCACACTGGCTACTCGAACTGTAGCTTGAAATTCGCATTGCTGGCCTTGGGTAACTCACATTGCTTGGATTTGGCTCCAAGTGAGCTGCCTTGCCTCCCTCTGCCTCTGGAAGTGACTCGCTTTGCCTCTTGCAAGCTGATCTGGCCTTCGACAATTGAATCCTCTCTTTCGACAACTCACACTGGGGTTTCTAGCTATTCACAGTGCACATTGGATTTTTCAACCCTCTTTGCAGATAATTCAACCTCCTATCTCCTGCCAATCTGACATTGGAGAAACACTGGAAAACTCTTTGGAATCCTGCTCTCTGATTTTTTGTTGCTGCCTTTTGTTTGAACTGCACTCTCACTAAAGTTGTGAACTAGGTAGCTCAATTTGCCTTGCTCTCACAATTGTATCTCTCTCCATCCCATTGAATTGCTCTTATAATCTCTTGCTGGAGCATCAACGACCAAGATCTAATCATGATCGATGGCTAAGATTATTTTGACTCCATCAATACACTTTTCTGGAAGTCTCTAGAGCATAAGTTGATTTCCTCAATTAATACCTGTTAATTAGTCAATTTTCGTAAATTTGACAAACATTTTTTAATTATTGATAAATTAATCTAATTGAGTAGTCTCTAGGTGTTTTCTCCCGAAACCTTTTCTGGTTTTTGGAGAACTCCTGTTTCTTAGCCTCTTAGGCACAAATTGAGACTAGAACACCTGTCCAATGCTACCCAAAATCCATAAACTAACAAAGATCCTGCGCTTCTCATGCTCAATTGATGTTGTCTTCTTTCTCCTCAGTGTACTGTAGCAATGTAAGATTCCTTCATATAAGATGCTTCCTTCAATTTCCTTAAGCTTCTAGAACACACGCAAACCACTTGTAACTCATTGTGTGTCATTTGTATCTTTAACTTCGAGTCAGGTTTCCCTTGTATGCTTCACCAAGATATCCTCCCATGCCTCTATGCATTCCCTTCGATTTACACATATATGGATGTTGCCACTCGACTTTTGTCCATATCTCCTATCAACCTTCGATTTCATGCACAGGGAATTCTTCTTTAGAACTGCTTTCTTCTGTAGACAAAGGCAACTATAGAGCTCACTGTCTATGATCTCCTTTTTCACCCACTCATGTTTTCTTCCAGTAAGACATTTGATGCCTCTGCGTGTGTCTCTTTGGCTGCTTATCTCCAACAAGGCATAAGATCCCTTTGCATGGGTCACTAGTCGAGTTCCCTTCTGTGTTGACACTCATACACTCCGGCAAGATGATGAATGATCCCTATAGCTTACGATCTTCCAAATGCAACTTGTGTGCTGATGTTTGCATTCGATGACACCCCTCTTCCTCAAATTTCACATTCACTGGAATTTCTCCTCCTCTTCCAATCTTTGTCCCCCTGCATATCGATTCTTTTTTGTCTGATTCGTGTCACTTTCAGATTGTTGTTTCTTGTTTGGCCAGAATCTTGCAGGCCAATCACATTAATGCCACATACCTCCTTGTCTCTAGATTTTTTTGTGTTTATTAATTTCTTATTGTAGCGGGTGGCCAACTCACCCCTGCGTGCTCCCAACCACCAATGAGCTACACTTTGAATGACCACATCACCATAATTTGTTGTTTTGTTTTTGTTTGTTTGTATGATATTACAAAGGAGTATGCCCTATCCATTCATTCCTGCTGTAAACTTAAATACACTAATCTGTTGTTGCACACTTGTCAACCTCCCTAGCTGTGACAAAACAATAAAAATCCCAAGCAAATAGTCCCCCTTAGCTCATCTATGTCCCTTGCCTCAACCCATTTTTTTAATCAAAATATTAACATTGTTGACAATGGTGGAGAAATAACTAGGGGTTGTCACAAATTCAACATTTAAATGACTTACTGGCTAAGAGACCTCATATTTTTTGACTCCGCTGTCAAGCCTCTTCTGCTCTCCTTTCTTTCATCTTCTTCTCCCTCTTTGTCCTTTTAGCCTATACCTACTCCTAATTTACACACCTCTAGTACTAAGAAATATCTATTACAAATAGGAGTTGTTAACCAACAACGTCCTCAATCAAGTTACACTTGTCCCTCTTTCTAGAAGCTTCATGACACTCTATGCCTTTTACAATATGGCACATGGACAAGAGTGCTAGCTTCATCAAAATTCCCCTAACAAACTAGATTCCTTCTAGAACCAGGACACTTGTATTTGCATGAAAATTCACTATTTGGATATTTATACAAATTTTATTTGAGGGAAATCTCTCCCCTTTGGAAAATTTCATGACCCCCTTTGGGTCTAGGCAAAAATGGTTGCTTAGGGGTTGATACTCTTGCATCAAAAGCTTTGGTAGCACGCATTTGATCTGGTGAATAATGAACCATTTTTGCATGGATTCTTTCTGATACAGTAGAGTAGGACCCCGACTAAACTCTAACATGATAGATACTCCAACTGGAGCATACCTAGTTCTAGCAGATTCAGTAGACCTTGTTTATCAAAAAACAATTCCAAATTTAGCTATTGACCCAACACCAATACCAAGAACATTTGGCTCGCTCGAATACCAAGAAAATAAAATCTACTTATAGTGGTGTAGGAACAAATATATCATGAAAGGGACATCATTTTTAACCACATCAAACACCCAGGAGCATAGGAAGCATCTGAGCCAGTTCGAAAGCCATAACTCATTGCTCTAGTTTTAGATCCTCACATGCATATATAACTTGAGCATTGGGCTTTATTCATTCAAGTAACTTGGACATAGTTTGCTTTTGAAAGCAGTGGTTCTGCTATCACCTCGAACCCATTTTGCATGTTCCCAAACCTCAGTTATGGCCTAGCCCTATCTCTATATCTGGCCACATCCCTGAGCAATTATGAAAATAATTTGCTTTCCTAATGGGCCTATGAATGTGTTTAGTAATTCTAAATTTGTTTTCATAATGAAAATGCAAACACTTGTTTGTCACATCCCCCACCCAAACTGTCTTTGCTTTAGTATGATCTCACTTCGCTTATACACAATATGCTATAGCTATATTTTCAATTTTTTTACAGGAATGAATGGATGTTGATCATATGTTAGAATTCTTTTTTGGACTCACAACTAAAGAATTTTTTTGGCTTAGGTCACCATTCTTTGGTCCAAATTTACTCTAGATTCTATATGTAACTAGAAGGTAGTAAGTGTTAATCCTAGGTAACAGAGGCATACACTTGGGTTTGGTAATTGACAATTATTCGAAATTGTTACATGAATGTAGATAGAGTTTTCATGAAGATAATTTTTATTGATTCTCTATCTTTTTCTCAATGCTACACTTTTTGTTTTTTGACAATGTTGATTTGCTAATCGGAATGTAGCATGGCTCAAGTAACAAACAAGAAGGTTATGCTATTAGAAAATGTATACCTTTGTTATTAACTTTTATTATTTTTACAGGATTCACAGAATGAGTCGCTGGACCACCAAAAAATACAAGCAAAACAAAAAATGCAAACAAAATACAAGGAAATTTGAAAAATTCTCCATTCCATGCTCTTCTTTTCGTCGTCTTGCTAAAGAAGTTCTTTGGATGTACAATGTAAGTATTTGTTTGGTTTCTATTGATTTATGCAATATGCTAGTTTTTATAAATGATGCTAATTAATTGTTTGACCTTTATATTTCAGTCTGATATGCGCTTTCAAGGAGATTCTGTTTTAGCTTTGCAGATTGCTGCAGAGATGCATCTAGTCAATATGTTTTTGTATGGTAGATTATGCAGGGACCATGCAAAACGATCCACATTGTTTCCTGAGGATATTCGACTAGTGACCTGCATTCAACAAGAAGATATACATTGGCCTACACGTTTGCCAAAGATACATCCTATTTCTGATGAGTGAGCAAAAGACCAAAAGTTGGCTAGTTTTATTTGTTGCAATGTTGCAACAATTATATTTTGCTACTTTGGTTGTAAAAGCTAAATTAATGCATTGTTGGCAGTCTTTATTTTAATTTTCACAAGCATGCGTTGATGTTTTGCCACATGCCGTGGACTTTGTTTTTAGGTATTTTGAGACCAATCCTCAAGCAATTGGAACAACTATCCATGACTAGAAGATGTTATATGAAATTACATTTTTTATAATATGTGATATGATGATTATATTTTTGTTTTGAATATGGATGAAACTATACAGGTTTAGACCTTAATGTGTGTCATATGATATCATGTAAATGGTTTTGGAAATTGATATTTTGTGATAATATAAATTATAATGCCAATAGATGTAATGGTTACTTAATTGTGATATGTTTGATGTTATTATGATATATAAGATGTGATGTGGCACAGAGTTATTGACAAGTATAAACGTGATTACTATTGATATTTGTAGCTTTATAGTTTTTTTTTTTTTGATATGGATTTTGGTAAGCATTTTCTTTGAAATTGCTTATGTTAAATTGTTTGCAGAAAGCCAATCATTGAAATAATTGTCCTTTTGTATATTGGGTAAGAGCTTATATTAACATTTGCATAGCGATTCTTTTTCCCGAATCACAAATTCTTAGCATTTGTCAAGTTCATACCAAAATGTGGCCATGGAGTTGAGATAATTCAATAGGTACTTCTGTAAGTACTTAATTGCAAAATTTTCAAGGTTTTACCATCATCAACAAATATACATGTATGAATATTATCTCTTTAAGAATTCTTCTTAGGCCAAAATTTTAAGTCCTTTGTAGTTCCAATGACCACAATACTTCTGTATTCCTTGTCATGAAAGGTGACTAGGAAATGCTAATTGCAGCTTTATTAGCTTTTGATAGTAGAAAATAATGTTTGGTAAAAGATGTAAATTGTTATCCTTGGTTAGATCCATCCAAGTTCCTCTACTTGATGGCTCTATATATACCACATGATTTGCTTCTTTGGAGATGATATCACATGATTTGCTTCTTTGGAGATGCATATAGAAGTGTATCAAGAGGCAGCATTTAGCTTCATTCTAGCTACTTTTCTCTCAGAATTTCTTCAAATTTTGTATATTGACCATATTTTCCATGCATATTCCTCAAGCTAATGTATGTCACTAAATCTGGATTCGAGCCATTTTCCTTGATGGCTAGATATCATGCATTTCTTCAACTCAGTGCAACTACCCATGATTGGAAATGATGGCATTGAAACTATCCAAATCAATATCATGCATTTCTTCAACTTGGTGCAACTTCGCATGATTGGAAATGATGGCATTGAAACTATACAAATCAATATGTATTTTTTCTCTCCTATTCTCAGAAGACATATACTGTTTCTCTGGGCAACTTAACATTTGTTGCAGCCTATCACAAGTGCCTTAAGGAGATGAAGGTTCTATTAGGATAAATCATGCCTGCATATTTTATTTCAAGAGTCTTATTTTGTTCTGTCTCTTTTTCAATTTGCATAAGAATGGAATAATGAAGTGGAGGTTGCATCATTTGGTTTACAACACTTACTCTTCATTGCTAAGAAAAGATTCTCTCCCTCTTTCCAAAGCTCATTTCTAGACAATGCAGTCAAAACAACAATGTAGGTAGAAATATTTTTTGTAAATCCAGTTCTACAGGTGATGAAAATGTTGCTGCCCAACAAATCCTGAATGTGGATAGCATTTTGGAAGGGAAATGTGAGGTTGATGATTCAGATGAAGTGGTCATGGAAGGATGTTGTATTGAAACCATTAATGCTGAAATTAGATCACAAGATTGAGATAGACCACACAGATTTTGCAGAGCCATACAATAGAGCCATTATATTTATGTTTTATGGCCCTAAGGATGATGGAAAAATCATTGAAGAAAGTAATGAACTCATCAACGAACCTCTATTCATTTCTACCCAAGCATCCAGCCTATGTTGTATTGAAACCATTAATGCTGAAATTAGATCACAAGATTGAGACAGACCATACAGCTTTGCAGAGCCATACAATAGAGGCATTCTATTAATGTTTTATGGCTCTTAGGATGATGGAACAATCATTGAAGAAAGTAATGAACTCTGCAAGGAGCCACTATACATTTCTACCAAAGTATCCAGCCTTGCTACTGCAAAAGAGGAAGAACAGTCCAATGCCTTTGTAAAAGATGGTCATTTGAATGAAGATGATGCCATCACTGACATTCCAAATAATCCCTCTGATTGGATGCTTATGAACAACTTGACTTTATGACAATGCCAAGTTTTGCAAATTTCAGTGAAAACTAAACCTAGGAACAAACATATGAAAATAACAACACTGGACAACAAGTTGTTTAAGAAAGGATGATGAGCAGGTTATGCCTTTTGATGAACAAAAGGAAATGATTTGCTGCATCACACAGATTTTAATGTGACTGAACAGTATCTTGATCTTAAATAGAGATATGTTGATGCATTTTTAGGTTGTATAAGGAAGCAAAACCAGAAAAACTGATGTACTTGATTTGTTATATAGTGCCGGAAGAAGAATGGCATGACAATTTTCATTTGCTAGGATTTTAGCCATTCTTATTTTACAAAACATACTCAGCACTTTAAGTAGCATCATTATCCCATATGGAAAGCTTATTAGGCCTGATATGTAATGTCTATTGTTTGTGATGAATGTTGCTTGTTTGATGGCTTATATTTTCCAAGAGACACCTGTTAGTTTGAAGCCTTGGAAGGAAATTTGAAAATAGGAAGGTGTTTTAGGTTGCATGGGAAAATCTTGAACATTTGGAATATGTCAAGCTTAAACTAGGAAGACTTACGATACATAACTTCATGTTCAGACCAGCAATCATGGAGATCTGGCATGCAAGCATTCATACATTGATGTGTCCATGTATTACATATTGATCAAACACAGAGGGAGGGAGAAGTTTGCAGTCAGACATTGATGTTCATCTGGCAAGATTCTGAGGTTCTCATGCACTTTAGAAAGGATCACATGTCCCCAGGTTCAAGCCAGATATTATCCACTAGTTTGTGTATGAAAAAGACCAGATAAATGGATAAAATCATCAAACTCGTTGTGCCACCACTTTATTTTTAGATTTAAATCTGAGGAAGTTGCTCGAGTATTTATCTTTTGCAAGCATATTTTATCAAGACAAGTATCTTGTCATGATGCCACATATTATCAACAAGTATATGTTAAAGCTATGGCAAATTTGATTGAAATGAAACAGGCACAGAGCTTTGCAAGCCAGGAAAAGGTGATGATCTTTTCAGTCCACATGGAATGCCAGTCACGTTAGATGGAGGAGTTAGTTTGATTATGCAATAGATAGATTAATGGACTGACTTGGAAGCACAGGCCATTTCCTGGTATGAAACCTTAGGGAGAATAAAATAATTGCTTTGTCCCTGAAAATATTTTTAATGTATCCATTGATCATCTAAAATGCGAATTAAAGAGTGTGCCTGAAGGTGACTGATATTTGTAAAGTGTAGGATAGGTCAATGAAAATCTAATTAGCAAAGCCGCTGAGCATAACTGAGATAGTAGATTGCTATGCAGAGTCAGCTATTGCTCATATTGTTAGGTTGATTGTTTTTGTCACCTGCTGTATTTTCGTACCTACAAGAGATATTTTTGTTAATGGAACCTGTCATCCTTAGACTATGCCTTCACATATTTTCCAATAAAATCAATTTCTATTTTGGTCTAAATTCACAGATTTTTCCTGTTGCTCTTTGTTTTACCCTGTTTGTTTGTTTGGGCTAGTTTGTGCTAGACCTTCAATGTTGTTATATTTCTTAACTTTGATGTTAAGCTTCGCAAACTTTGTTGCACTTATTAGGTGCCCGAGCTTGGAAGGTCTGCACTGGTCAAGACTTATAGCCCAGAACATGCTTTGATTCCCCTATCATGCATTTTGGTGTTCAGATTGCCAGATTACAGAGTATAACTGTGACAGCGCATTTGCAATGCGCACAAGAAACAATATCATAGACTACGCCATCCCCAACACCTCATTCAAATGCCTATGTACTGCCTTGGCTACCTAGGTCACAGAGGTGTCTTTCAGATGTTTGTTTGCTGTGCTTTAATATACAAATCTGCGTGTAAGTCTGAAATAAACCAACACACAATGCTGCCCTTGAAGCATATTCTTTAGTAGCTCCATGGCATCATGCATTTCGGCTTGCATTACAAATGCTATTGATCAAAATATTGTATGTAGTATTGTTGCCTGTAATACCCTTCGCAGTATTTTCTCAATCTGCGTGTAAGTCTGAAATAAACCAACACATATTGCTGCCCTTGAAGCATTTTCTTTAGGAGCTCCATGGCATCGTGCATTTCTGTTTGCATTGCAAACACCATTAATCAAAATGTCGTATGTACTATTGTTGCCTGTAATACCCTTCCGCGGTATTTTCTCAAACGGTTCCAAGGCCTTCTCAGCTTCACCAGCCTTGCAGAGTCCTTTTATCAACGTGCTATAAGTAATGGCATCGACAATACAGCCCCTCAATGTCATGAAAAACACAAAAATCTCAGCAACTTGAAAAGCTTGAAAATCAGAAAATGGTTATAAGTTTTGAAGACACCTTTTGATATGCTGCTGAGCTTGCATTTCAAGTTGGAATTCCACCAAATGTCATGAATTTCATTATGGTAATGATTGCTGCTACAGGTAGAATGAGAGGGAGTACTAAATATTTGGTGCAAAACGTATTAGAAACACTTCTCTTTAAAATACGTTACTGTCTTTGAATGGATGTTCATCTTCGGAAGGCATTTTGCCCTGTGTTTAGGAGATTAATGGTGCCAACCTTGAAATATAGTGATGCTCATATACATAAAGATCACTGATTATTACTGAAACCAAGGATGCTGCTATCAATGCACTAAGGATCCTTTTATAAGGCTCTTACTTTGAAGAGACTGCCCTTCTTATTTCTGAAAGAATACTAGTATGGTTTATCCATGGTTTAATCCAAAGGAAATAACACACTCACATGTCTACAGGAATGAAGCAGCCAGCATTTTGTAGGGTTGTTTTAACACCCTGCTCAATACAGACTAATCAACTAAAAGCGCCACAATTATGACAGATGTCCGAGATATTGAAAAGATTTATCATCAAGTACCCGTGGAGAAAGAGATGTTCAGCTGGCCACATTAATGCTGTTATGCCCCAGATAAATGATTTTGCCCAGTAAAATCCTCATTTTTGCAAGTTCAGCTGGCCACATTAATGCGGTTATGCCCCGGATAAATGATTCTGCCCCTCATTTTTGCAATTTTGGCGTTTGAGAATATTTTGGCATATAAAGTGGGTTAGGGAGGTTACACTTAATTTTAATTTTTGGCTGAAATTTGGCTGAAAATACACCATAATATTTGGCAGAAAATACACAATAATATTTTTCAGAATATTCAGAATACCAAGACTGTATATAGAATTGATGAGATGATTACAAATGAGGGTGAAGGCGTGTTATGAATATAATTTATATTATTGTAGATTTTTTTTAATTATATAACTTATACTAGTATAAGCTTTTTTTAGGTAGGCATTTAATATGAGG